>JAUTXW010000592.1:0-170000 GCA_030620095.1 Kuschelorhynchus macadamiae
ATGTTTTTGTTGGCTTGGTTGGATTACGTATTGCTAAATCTGCTGCATGATTATTTAATTGATAAATACAAGTCCTTTGAACTATTTTTGAAGTATTTACCATCCGAGCCAACGTGTTCCCCAAGGCAGCATATTGAGACCGCTTTTGTTCTCTGTTTATATCTCTGATATGGGAGAGTTTTTGAGGACTTGCAGGTCGCATCAGTATGCAGACGATGTTCAACTTTACCACTCGTTTTCACAGGGTGAAATATTGAATGCTATAAGTGACATCAATGCGGACCTAAATGCGATTGTTCAAGTGTCTCGCCTTCACAAGCTGGTTCTTAACGGCACTAAATCAAAATTATTACTTTTTGGAATGCCCAGATTACAGTTTGATTTTATTCTAAACATTGATGAAAATATTTTACAACCATCCACTTGCGAAAAAAACTTGAGTATTCTTCTGGATAACCAACTTAATTTTGAAAATCATATTTCTAGCGTTCCAAAAGGCTTACTACAAACTGAAAGTTTTGTATATGCATAAAGATATTATCGAACAATGTTAAACTGAAATTAACTGATACTTTAGTTCTATCTCTTATATCTTACGGAAATATTATCTTTGGCCAGCCCCCATGTTACTCCGTTATTTAATGCGTCTTAGTGGTTGAAGTTGGATAATAGATATAGAATAAATAATTTTTCTATATAAAATTGTTCATAGCAAACTTCCCAAATACTTGTATGACAAATTAATTAGTAACAATAAAGTTCATGGTCGTGAACTGCGTCACTCTCAAAACTTCATGATTCCAAAACACAGAACTACCAAATTTCAAGCATCTTTCAGTTACAGCGCCATTAAAATATACAATACGTTGCCTAATATCCTTAAATCTGAACCAACAGATGCCTCGTTTAAGAAAGCTTTATTTTATTAACTGAGTGATTATTACTCATATTAATTGTCCAATAAACTCAGATTTTAACTAGAAGTTGTCACGTTTCGGAAAGCTGTCAAACTGTCCTCAAGCTATACAAAAATTTTATTTGTTGAATTAATTTTTACTTATTTATTTTTTATTTTTTCATTAATATTGCTCAACCCGAATCTTCTTTGTAAATTCTCTATTTTATATATTATGATGTGTGATATTTATATTTTTTGATACATTAAGTTCAACTGTATTTATTTATACAATTTTACTACAATTTGTGGTTTGTGTGGTTAGATATAGAGTAGCCCTTGGCTAGATCTCGCCACACCTTTAAGCATGTATTGTATCACTGCTCAAAATATTTCGAAATTCAAAAGTGGTACTGGCATGCTTTTATTAGCATTTAATAATTGCTATAATTCTTTCCAAGTTAGTAGGTGAATTTTTTATGTAGGGAGTATAAGAAAAGCATCACTTTTCTCGAATATTACTGATTTACAGGTTTTTACAAAAATATTCAGAATTTCTCTTCTAACTTTAAAAATTAAGTTTTTAGGTTTTGTATTACAGGGTTAGCAAATAAGTGCGACAAATTTCAGGGGATGACTCTCCATGAAAAAATAATGACAGTTTGCTATATAAACGTATGTGAAATATGATGGGTTTTAAGAGGTAGTAATTGGGCATTTTTTGACATGCAATTAAGAATTTTATATTTATCATTGCTGCGCATACAGGTAATGATCTCAATTTTTTAAAGAAAAAAATAATACGCAACTGATACATTTCAAAATAAATTTTCAATTTGTGACAAAAAATCTCTCGCCTTTGTTTCGTTTGGGGCGCACTTTTATGCAAAAAAATAAAACATCTTAACGCGTATTTTTCATTTCTTTAATACTTTATCTAGTAGGCTACTGTCAATATTTATCTGTTAAATACGAATATTTTAACGAAATGTCAAATTCTTAATTTTTATAGTTTGCAATAACATTATAGTTAATAAGTAATAAATTTTTCTTTTATCGAAATGAATGGAAAATTTTAGAAATGCAGAATTGTCAGATACGCATTTTGTTTATGGTCAAAGTAATGGAAATGGTCGGCAAGCTCGACGAGCAGGACGAAGGGTACCACGGCACACAATATTTGCTCGTCTTCACCAACGTTTGCGACAAAATGGTACATTTTAGAAACAAACGGCTCACTGCGGACGCCTTCGAGAATTACGAACTGGGCAACTAGCTCTCGAGTTAATTGCGGAGTCACCTGAAATGAGCACTCGAAACAATGGCAACATATTGAATGTAAGCAATTTCACTGTATTTCACATTCTTAAAAAGCAGCATATTCAACGTGTGCAAGCTCTACTACCTAGACACTTTTTTCGCGCCTATTTTTTTGCCATCAAATCGCTCATATTCCAAATTTTTTAAATGGCGTTTTCTTTACTGACGAGGCTACTTTTGAACGACAGTGTATATGAAATTTCCATAAAAATCACTTATGAGCTGAGGAAAATCCCTGTGTGAAATCTTTGAAATTTATTTTCTGGATCAGTTTTCAATAAATATATGGCTTGGAGTAATTGATGATCATTTAATCGGTTGATATTTCCTCTTACAACGACTTACGTTAGGCGAATCTTACCTAAATTTTCTACAGAAAGAGTTAAATGTTCTTCTTGAAGAAATTTATTTACAGCTAAGACAACACTTATAGTTTAGCATGATGGTGCACCAGTCCATTTCAGCATTAATGTACATAATCACTTAGAGATACAGTATAAACTAATCGTTGGATAGGAAGGGGAGGTACGGAAAATTGGCCCGCTCGATAGCCGGATTTAAATTCCCTAGATTTTTGCATTAGTTTATTCCACTACCGTCGAAAATGTTGATGACCTGAGGAATCGAATTATAGTCGGCTGTGAGACAATAAGAAATACACCAGGAATATTTGCGCGAATACGTCAATCAATGAGGCGATGAGTTGAATCTTCTCTCACGTCTGAAGTAGGTCATTTTCAACATTTGTTGTAGCTTAACGCCTATTTAAAATTTTATTAGTGTTATTTGATGTTATTGCTCTGGTTTACTATTATTATGTTAGATAGTTCTTAATAATGTATTAAAGAAATGAAAAATACGCGTTAAGATGTTTTATTTTTTTGCATCAAAACCGCACCCCATACATAAAAAAGGCAAGAGAGATTTTTGCATGTCAAAAAACTACCTCTTAAACCCACAAAATTTAATTGACATATCTCGGCCGCAGCAATAAATAAATCGTTAAATTTTAACACAAACTTTAACACCCCGTATCTCGGAAAACGAGTCATTTCCGGACATACGTTTATATAGCAAATTGTCATCTTTTTCATGCAGAATCACCCCCTGAAGTTTGTCGCACTTTTTTACTAACACCCTGTGTCTTTTCATGTTTGACATATTTTCTTAAAAAATATGCATTTTTACAAAAAATCCTTTAGGAGAATCATACATATCTAGAATGAGTTAATATTTCTTACGTAAACATACTCAATTATTTAATATTTTAAATATATGAGTTTTTAGCCAACCCAAGTCACCATTGTGTACAAAAAGATACATAAAGTTAAAATCTAAGCATGCTCTCAACATCTATGCTCTATAAATAAGAGAGTCATTTTTTAATAGAACGGATTCAAAAAAAAAATATCGCACAAACAAAATAAGTAAAATATGATCTCGAAACGGTTTTAGAACTTTGTCAAAAATTCACCGTAAGTAAGATGGATTTTTACATTTATTATATGCTATTTTTATGTACAATGGTAAACTAACTAATTTAGTACTCTGAAAGATGATTTATTTCTTAAAAACAAGAAAATATATTGACATAAACCGGGGTCAAATAACTACTTATCAAATCGACAAACATTTCAAATTAAATAATAAATTTCTACCACACAATCTGATAAATTTAATAAATTAATAATACCCTATATTTAACTTATTTTTAAGAATGGACTGATATTTTTTGTCACGAATATTACTTTAATTAGGATTGTCTAGCAGCAGAGCTCTTTTAATTAGCAAGAAAGTGCTTTATTACAAATTCATAGCTTCAGTTAACATATCCAAATTTGTCTGTAGCACACCGTTGAGGATATTACGTGTCGCTATAGAGACTGCCGGTTCGCGTCGTGTATAATTGGTAGACGAAAATTGTTTAATTGGCGGAAAATTGAAACAAGTTACTAAGAAATATTAATTTGATTTAAAAGCATATATTTCTAAACTAGAAAGTAGTAATACATTTTTATTTTGTTTCGAGTAGCTTTTTGTATGCTATTGTTCTATATATATAGATATATATATATATATATATATATATATATGTATATATATATATATATATATATATATATATATATATATTTATATATATATATATATATATATATATATATATATATATATATATATATATATATATATATATATATATATATATATATATATATATATATATATATATATAAATATAAATATATATATATATATATATATATATATATATAATATATAAATATATAAATATATATATATATATATATATATATATATATATACAGGGTGGCCCAGCGAAAACGTACCGCAAGGCATAACGGCCAGGGTAATTTTTTTTTCAAAAAATCCAAAAACACGTCAATTTTGTTTGTGAGGGGGACAATTTTTGCCCTTAAAATGATCGCAAAATTTTCAACCCTCTAAGCGGGGGTGTCATCCCCCAAACTTTTTCAAATGGGAAGAGGGGTCAAGTGGTACCGCAATGAAAAGGACTTTCTATTCTCTATACATTCCCGCTTTGGTTTTTATAATGAGGAGGTGAGAAAAAACAGACTTCTAATGAGCTATTTGGTCGATGTTACGTGTTACCTAGCAAAGCAAGAATTATCTTTGAGAGGCCATAATGAAAAAAGCGATTCCGTTAGTGCGGGAAATTTTCGGGAAACTTTTAATCTGTTAATTAAACGTGATCACGAAATACAACAACATTTAAAAAAAATTGGAAATATTTTTTCTGGTTTATCAAAAACTATCCAGAATGATTTGATATCCTGTATTTCCGATTACCTTGCAGATACAATTCATAGGGAGATAAAAGAGTCGTTGTTTTTTGCAGTGCAAGCTGACGATACTACGGATATTTCTGAGAAGTCCCAATGTGCGATTTCAATTCGGTACGTTAATAAATACGGTGAAATCAAAGAAAGTTTCTTGGGTTTTCATGACGTTAGCGAAGACAGAACAGCGGACGCAATGTATGAATTAATTGTTACAGTCATAGGCAATTTCGATTATAAAACAAAATTAGTTGGGCAATGCTACGATGGTGCTAGTGTGATGGCAGGTTCATTGAATGGTTTGCAAAAAAAAGTTAAAGATGATGCTCCTTTTGCTTTGTTTACGCATTGTAGTGCGCACAGATTGAATTTGGTTTTACAAACTGGTTCAAAAAATATAAAAAATTGCCGAATTTTTTTCGCAAGTGCGTCCTCGATTCCCGGATTTTTTCATCAGTCTGCAAAACGGACATTTACTTTAGATTCGACGATAGGAAAGAGGATTTCTTCCAGTTCAGACACCAGGTGGGCTTCCCGTTCTAAAATCATTCAAATCTTGCACTCCGAATGGGAAGGCCTAAAATTAGTTTTTTCTAAAATTATTGACGACCAATCATCATCGGCTGAGTCAATAAACGGGGCTAAGGGATATCTTAAATTTATGAACGATTTAGAATTTTCGTTTCTTACCGCTGTGTATAAACATATTTTTGACATAACTGACCCCCTTTTCAACATTCTACAGAAAAAATCATTGGACATCACCTATTGTAAAAAGCAAATATTTATGGCAAGAGATCGTATCAAGTTATTGAGAAATGAGACAATGTTTAATACAATATTTGAACAGGCCCAAACAAGGATTTTTATTAATTAAGGGACTCAGGGCAATTGTCAAAAAGAATTAAGTTATCGGACACCATTAAAAAATTATTTTATGAGATATTTGACAATATTGTGACTCAAATAGAAGTTAGGTTTGCAGATATGTCTCAGTTATTATATTTTTCTTTAGCGGATTCCTCAAAATTCGAAGAATATAGCAAAAATTTTCCGCTTGAATTTGTGACGAATGTGACCAACTTTTATAAAAATTTCTTTGACAAACAAAAATTAATTAATGAGCTTAGTGTAATATATCTCGATGAACAATTTGCATTGCTGAGCGTCGAGGCAATTTTAAAACATTTCGTAAAAAATGAACTTCAAGAAATATTTCCTGAAAGTTACAAACTTTTTGCGTTAATTGCTACCAAACCTATTACAAGTACCTCAGTGGAAAGACATTTCTCTTGTTTAAAGCGAATAAAAACGTATTCTCGCAATACAATAAAAAATTAACGTTTATCGTCACTTGCGCTAATTTCAGTAGAAAAAGAGTTGTTCTGCTCCTTACAGAAGGCTGATAACTTTACGGATGTCATAATAAGTAAATTCGCCCTTTTAAAAGATAGGCGGATAAATTTAATTTATAAAACTTAGTTGTCAGCTAAGTGTGTACGCGGCTTAACGTTTTCTTATAACGTCATTATTCTTGAAATTATTGTGGTTGTCGCCTACCCTAGCCTAAACACCACGAGCCGCCACTGAAAATCGGTCAAGTCATTTAGAAAATATGAAGGATTGAAATTTAAAATGTTTATTTAAAAATTATCAGAGTAAATGATAAGGATAAATTCCTTCGACCAATTCGCTATTTTTGTCCTGTTATTTTAGATGTTTACTGCTGATTTTAGTGATTTGACATGCCACAACGATCAGGTGCGGTAGTTGCTAGATAGCTGTTCTGTAACTTGTGCGTTTAAATTTCTCAATATCATTAAATTTTTTATCAATAATTATGGTGTACTCACTTGCAGAAAAAGTGGAAATAATCGAACTTTATTTTAAAAATAATGAATGTGGCAATCGGGTTGCGCAGATATTTAATGAACGACATCCTGAAAAACACCTTTCCGGCAAAATTGTTCGCGAGTTAGTAGCAAAATTTTGCGAAACTGGATCCCTTATGAATAAAAAGAGGCAGATGGAAAATCCTGTAGTAAATGAAGCTATGGAGGTCTTTGTATTGGGCCAAGTTGCCAAGGATAGTACGCTGAGTACAAGAAAATTAGCCAATGAGACCGGCGTGAATCGTACAAGTGTCCAAAGAATAATGAAAAAACATCATTTCCACCCGTATAAAATTCAGTTGGTACAAGAACTCAACGAAGACGATTTTGATCGCCGCTTTGAATTTTGTGAAACTATTAGTGAACGAGTGGCCAATAATAATAATTTTCTATTCAATGTGTGTTTTTCGGATGAGTGCACTTTCTTTTTGAACGGTGTAGTTAATCGGCATAACTGTCGGTACTGGGCTGAGAACAACCCCAGGGTATTTCACGAGGTGCACACACAACATCCTCAGAAATTGAACGTGTGGGCTGGTATTTTTGGAAATTCTATTGTGGGTCCTTTTTTTCTTCCTGGAACTCTAACAGGTGATATGTACTTAGATTTACTGGAAAATACCATCGACCCAGCCCTAACTGACATCATCGAAAATAATCCTGGATACGTTGAAGCGGAACTGATATTTCAACAAGACGGTGCACCTCCACATTACTCTTAAAATGTGCGTAATTATTTAAACACTAACTTTCCCGGGCGGTGGATAGGACGAAGGGGTGCCATTGAGTGGCCTCCCCGGTCACCCGACTTGACTCCTTTAGACTTTTTTCTATGGGGACACATAAAAAGTAAAGTGTATAGCACTCCACTTGCCTCATTAGAAGATCTGCGAACACGAATTATTGACGTTTGTCGCGAAGTGACCCCTCAAGTTCTTCAGAATGTTCGAGAACGATTGAAGCTAATTTGTATTACTGTATGGAGGTCGACGGGCAACATTTTCAGCATTTGCTTCATTAATACGGTAAGTTTTTTTTTTATTTAATTCAATTTATGCGTTTTTTGAAAAATGTATTTTTCAAATTTCAATCCTTCATATTTTCTAAATGACTTGACCGATTTTCAAAACCAAAGCGGAAATGTATAGAGAATAGAAAGCCCTTTTCATTGCGGTACTACTTGACCCCTCTTCCCATTTGAAAAAGTTTGGGGGATGACACCCCCGCTTAGAGGGTTGAAAATTTTGCGATCATTTTAAGGGCAAAAGTTGTCCCCCTCACAAACAAAATTGACGTGTTTTTGGATTTTTTGAAAAAAAAATTACCCTGGCCGTTATGCCTTGCGGTACGTTTTCGATGGGCCACCCTGTATATATATATATATATATATATATATATATATATATATATATATATAGCCACACTCTGTCTCTGTTTGATAGCAGAGAGTATGTATTGGTCTTAAGATAATATAAATCTACACTAAGTGGTTGATTGAAAGAGAGACACTAAAGTTAGTTAGCAAATCATCGACTGCTCAGGGAGATTGGTTCGTTTTCTATTTATAAGGGCGCCAACAGTTCTATACCAGTTGACTGTTAACCGCTCTAGATGTTATGACAACCACTCCTCAAGACCACTAAGATAAAATTAATTAAAGTTAATAGTAAAAAAAACAAAAGAAAAAGCATATTCAACAAATAACATTTATTAACAAGTTCAGTGCTACCCAAAATATTTCCAAAAATATCTCCTGTAGGTTATTTTATATAACATTTGAAAGAAATTAGCCTTAATTGAAGTTTTTTTTTAAAAATGACAATTGACTCTGTAATGATCCTATGTGAATCAGTTTTCATAACTCATATGCTGAAAGAAAAATCTAAAGTATATTCAAATAAAGATCACTATCCAAATACTAGATCAACTGTGTAACATGTTTTATGAAAATAGCTAAAGAATCACAAAACAACAAACTAAATGAAGTAATACGGATAAGAAAAAAAATTTTCAATCAGCTAATGACAGGTACAAGTAATAGACTCGAAAATCTATAAATGTTTATAAAGAAAACCTTTAAGTTGTTTTAATTTACCTAACAATTTGATCTAACAGTAAAAATTTATCAAAAGATGCAAAATAATCAAGCAATTAATTAACTTCATTAAATCAAATACAATTAACAATAATAGAATAAAAGAAAAGAGTATTATGTGAATCTAAGAGCAAGCAAATAATAAGAAAAATTTATATAACTAAGTTTCAAATCCATTCACCAATATTACCCAACAAATTGACACCATTGTTTTATATCAAAATACCTTTCTAAACCAAGTAAATACAATAAATCATAAATGTCATCACATATTCCAGTAGTGTTACCTGTCTATAACATTTCTTATATACCTTGTATAAACTAACTAGATCTTATAAGTTAAAATTTCAAGATGTGATCAACACTGTATCTTAAAGTATATTATACTATCAAATGTTGGCAGAAACCTATAGACTACTGTGTCATAAACTTATACTGTGATGTTCTGTATCTTAAAACCTACTATACGGTCAAATGTTGACAAAAACCTATAGATTATTGTGTCCTAATCTTATAATGTGATATTAGAGTATCAGCATGAGTTATAAAGATAAAGTAAAAATAATCTTATTGACAACACCAATAATCATGGTTTATGCACACCAGCAGTAGTTAGAACTTTATATCAAAAAGTATACTCTACACTCAAAAGAAACAGAAAAAGTCATAAAGTTGATCAGCAATAAAGAATAAAGTCAATTCAGCACAAGGGATGTTAAAATTAATATACTTATCTAAGTGTCTATCAGCATCGGTGACTTAGATCAGCAGTCTGTGATGTAAGTGTCATCGAAGACATTTCCAGCAGGAAAACTGAGTACGTACACACTTAAGTGCTAGGTAACAAACTTCTGCTCCACTTACGATGACACATCCAGATTCAAACCCTGGTGAGGAGAACAGGAACTAGAAGTAGAAGAGGAGGGAGAAGAAGAAAAAAAAACCTTATTTGATGGTAAAGGGTTTCTTATTAGTCACTTCGTAAAGTTTGTTCCATCAAAAAGATATGGTAGGTGGTCAAGTGCAGTTAAATCCTCACAAGAGAGTAATAAAAGGTTCCTCAACCAAAAATAATAAGGTACAACGTAATTAAATACACATAGGAGCATTTTTAACTAAGTTGCCGACGTAAATCCCAAAAGATGGCCTGGATTAAAACAGGATCAATTCGCCGACAAACTCTCACATTTAACCTTCACCTTCCAGAGAGACAAGAAGCTTAACCTACCTCACCATCAGGTCAAGGCAGCAGTAGCGGGATGACAATCCGTCAGTGGTGCCACTTTACTAAAATCAAACTGACCAAATCGGGACAATAGATCTGCCAATCCCTGAGCTGGATCACGGGAAAGAAAAAATATTTAAAGGAGAAGAAAGTAAAATTACTAATTGAACAAAACTAAGGCGCCATCTACACGAAGACTAGTGAATTGCCTTAATATGAAGCGGAAGATTTCGCTAAGCAGAGACCGCGAGCACCTTACTACATTGATAGGAGACTTACAGTACCGGATTTACGGATTTTTATGCATTAAAATGTAGTGACGAAATTAAAATGTTACAATATGTATATAGACTGTAGCACTTTCTGCTTCAATAGCACTAGTGATACACGATATAAGACACCCCTGTATTATCTGCATAGTAAACAAAGAAAAGGTTCACATTTAACTTAAAAAAAGTGGAAATTGGTCCATCTGCAATGTTTTTAATTTATTCAGATAAAAGCTGAATATTTGCTGAAAAATAAATTTACAAAACAAATTCTCGCAATTTTGTAACAACACTGTAAATATACTGTTATTCTAAACTGCACGTGAAAGTGTGTTTTGTATTTCGACAATTTTAGCAGAGGTATAATTACATAAAAATCCGAAACAATTTTTAAATTTTTCACAAAATGCACATTTCGTTTGTAATTAGGTTTCATTGTTGCAACGATTTTAAAACTGAAGCGCATAATTTACTTAACATTCAAATAGATTCCGAAGCAATCGTTTATAATATTGTAAAATAAATTTAAATATTATTTTACTAAATCTAATACAGTTGTAAACAAAATTGAAACAAACAGTAACAGTAGCTGAATTTTGAAGTTGAATTGTTTTTTAGGGTAAATAAAATATATTTTGTACGTTAAAATTTAAATACAAAGAACAATTATTTAAACATATAATTTTCACAACAATGAACATACAAAAACTAATTGGCAATTATTATTAATATACCAAACTGAATAGACATTTATTTTAAAACAATTGGTGGATATAACTTTGTAATATATAAATTTATTTATATATCGTAGATTGGGGCACCCCATACCCGCCGGACGGTAACTTGAAGGATATTTTCAGAGAGCATAGAGTTACAGCTTAAAAATCATTTGAAAGTATACCACGAGTGCGAAAAATGCAAGACGTATAAAAGATTAATATTTAAAATGAAATGCCCAACATTTTTTTTATATATTTGAGTTATTCATTAAATACTAGGCCAAATATATTAAGGATTTGGGAAATATTTTAATTTTATTTTACCGACGAGTAAATGACAACAAACTTTATTTAATGTCATTTGGTTCAGCCAGGTCTGGCTGAGAGAACTAAATTTATGAGAAGAGACACTAAATTTATTTGACTATAGCGCAAACAAAGTGTTTGCGCTAGATTCTGAAAGACCTCTACGTAATTAAATGCAAAGTAGAAAGCAAAAAGAAATGAACTATTTTCCATAGGTAGTTATTAACATTCTACTACTTTTAAGTATTTCTTAAAGGCACTGAAATTAATAGCTGTGGATGAAAGTAACCAAGTTTTTAGTAACTAAACCGAGTAAAATGGGTACAAAATACTGTCAAAAATCTATACAAAAATCATAATATTTATCAAAAGTGCTAATTTTATTTCTTTCACCCGGCAGTTCCTCTGTAGCCTAATTTTACCGTAGGTATATCATAAAAAATAAAATATTTCACTGATAATGTGAAATTTTAAAACCAATTAAATATCTCTTTTAAGAAATCACTGAGAAAATAGCCTTAAATGTGTGATACTGTTGTGTTTTAAAAATACAACTTACTTTGTTTCTCTTCTTTTCAGATAAAACTTAGTCCCCAGCTATAGCACTAAAGTAGCTACAACTGTTTCCACTACAATTCTTTAACAGTTTTTACGTATTTATTACTAATAACCCTACTATATATCAACAAACACCTAGGGTTACACGTTATAAGTATTATGTATGTATTTGTTACTGCGAATAATACTTTATAGTAATTTTTTATGAAAAGTAATTATATAATAACTACTGCCAAGAAACTATTTAAGGAATTGACTCCAAGGTCGTCATTTCTTTTCCGTTGCATAACAGTAATTATTAAAAGTTACTGTTTCGAATCTGTTTACTAAATTACAACTTTAAGTATCAGTAACTTCTTGAACTTTGCAGAGACTACTCCATTACGTTCAAACGTACTCCTACAACGTATTACTATAAACTAAAACGAGTCGTTGCAGAGTAGAAAAAGTTATCGTCTACTGCTACTTTAAACTGGCTATTACCAGTCGTTATTCTTCTGTTGCAACTTAGAAGTAAGAATTACAGTAAATATTTACTACAAGTAAACTATTACCTCTTGTACTTGATGTTCCGGAGATAGGGGGCGCTGGTACGAGATTTGCTCGGTGATTTTATAAGGACAGTGGCAACAATAGAGTAATGGTTCGGCCATGTTGCTGCTAAAATCCTTTCGTTTACTTTTCGCCCACGTGGGTTTCTTATGAGGTTTGTTGTTTTAGTGTCTCATTTTACTAATTTTTGTGATTATTAAAATGAATATTGATTCAAATAAGAAGTTCTTAGCCATATGGAGAAATGTGTTTAAGCCTGGTTCACCTGTTTTTTGCTTGTAATTATAAAGTGTTTGTGATGAATGTGTAAATAACTATAACCGTAAATGTCTTAAGTTTAAGTTTACTCTAAGAAAATATATTAAATATTGCACATTATTATATTTTGCTGTAAAAGACAATATTGTTTCAAGTCTTAGTGAATGTTTTACTTCATTTAGCACCTCAATTTGAGGTAGAAGCTCTCTAAGATTAGCATAAAAGAAAATTATTTTGTAGGCCTTCTTCAGTACATATTACATTACTAAATTCACTTGGCAGACAACTCTCGTTAATAGCTTACACAAACATTGCTATTTGTTAAAAATCTAAATGAAAAAGTAAGTTTGCACTAGATAGTTCGAATAGATTATTAAAGTAAAACATTAACATAACCCTACACTTACAACTGACGCTGACTGAGGTTGACAATATAAAAGTAGAATAATTTAATCATATTTAGCGAAAAACTAACGATAATATGGATGCCTCCATTTAAACCTTTAGATATTTTGCATCAATTTGGCGCGTGTTCTTCTATTGTCGCCACTGTCTTTCTAAAGTCATTGTAATTCGGTCTGCAGCTATTAATTAGTTGTGTGTGTGTTGTCTTATTGTCTACGAGTAACAAGATAAAATGGTTCACAATGGCTTCACATACCATAAGAAAAAAAAGTAGCTTTCGTCACTCAGCCACATTTTATAGAAAATTAAAAATATCACAACTTGGTTATGTTATACCTGAATAAAACAACCTAAAGCGGTATTTTAAGGAAACAAAAAATAAAAACGAAACAAAGAGTTATGGTTGTGATAGACGGCAGAATTAGAGTAGTGACTCAAGTACCGCAACTCTCCAAATGCTACGACACAACGCATTAAATTTTAAAGAACCTGCGAAATGATCCCAAATCGTAATAGTATAGAGTATAGTTTCAATAAGAACTTCAGTGTAATTGGGTATAAGTGACAGTTGCGTATTTAAAGAGTCCAAAACTATAAAAGCTTATGTGAGCAGTCGTAGACGCTTGATGTTAAGTAATTATCTCATTGATTATTTTGATCTCCCCTGTAAATATTTAGCTATGATGTTTGTTCTTGTGAGTATAAAGATTAAAAATTCATACAAATCATCACTCTTTATAATAAGATATTTAATGATAATTACTATTGAAACCAAAGTCCAAAATTACATTTTTGAGATTTAAATTGGCCAATATATTTGACCAAAATATATTGAAAATTAACAAATTTTAAAGGCGCGTAGCTTTTTTACGACTATCAGCAGCATATTCACCAGAGAAATTGCCTGCGTTTCAATTTTAGGTCCTTAGCATAGCCAGAAAACTAAATGAAACGCATGTATTCTACCTCAAATACCAATAACGTATTCCATACGCTCTACACCATATTCCCAATTTGAGTGTTTGTAGTCGCCATAACTGTTTTGTTTGTATTAAAACGAACCATATATATTTTTAAAATGGATTAAATAAAGACAGACATAAGGAAGTGACGAATAAGGTGAGTTAATACCATTCGGCTACTTAAATGGAACTACACAATTCCGTACTATCTACGTAATAATCAAACTCACAGTTGCATGGTATTCACGAAATAGTTACCCTAAAATGGTTCCCCATTTTGATAATGACTACGTAGTCTCAGCTTAAACAGAACGTGGCGACTCCAAGTTCCGGTTACTTCAATGAAAATACTTGTGATAACAATGACGTATTTATGACTAAAAGTGCTACTTGGGTTCAAGATCAAGAACAATCAATTTTTCCGTCGTCTTGAGTAATACAGTGAGTTTACTTGGTAGCAAACGTCTGCTTCACGGCCAAACTTTCTGGAACGATGGTTCTCTCGGTCTAACATTTTTCTGTACTACCTTTGATACCGAAGATATTGTACCGCAAAGTTGACCAAAAAATCAACTTCGATGTAACACGGTTGAGGTTGCAGTTTTTATTTTTTTCAGATGAAACTTTCTGGAACTATAGTTCTTCGAGTTTTAGAGTGGTTTCGATTTCATTTGATGATTTTAGGATTTTTTTTTCGATCGAAAAAAGAGTGTTTTGAGGCGCTTATATCTCAAAGTGGGTAAGTCCTACAGAAACTTTCCAAGAGACGTTTTTCATAGGAAATATCTAGGCGAGATAATGTTTAATAGACCCAACTGTTTAATATGTCTTCTATTAATTTAAATGAAATTTTCTATTTATTGTTTTGTTTATCTTAAAACAACATAAGGTTTGTATTAGGTACAATATAAATAATAAAACAGAAATAGTATATTATTATAATACACCGAAACGGGTACCAACTAGAAATTTTTAAGAAAAACTGAAATTTTTCGAAAGTCATAAAAAATTAATTTTTTTAATCACTTTTTCTTTTTTGTTAGAGAAAAAGAAGGCATTTGGTCTGGTTTCACTTGTTCTTTAAAAACTCTCTATTTGTTTCAAGAGCTACACTGTAACAAACATATATCCTAAAAAGTTAAAGTAAACTGCTCCAGTCAGAACTTTTCTAGGAAATAAAACTTCATATATTCCAATAAAAATTCCTTTTCAATGTGAATTGTTTTTGTATGATAACAGCAAATAAACAAAAATGCTGATGGCACAAAATCATTCACCAGATTCGAGCTAGGCAGCGGGCGTATTTTCGCAAATATTTCCAGGCGCATATACAAAATGTATTCAATGTTTACACGATCTGGAGCGGAAAACAAAAATTGTTTACAAGTCAACAAAAAGCTTTCTCAATATTTACCTCGATGCTTTCTTGTTGTATACCTATAAGTTTTTCCAATATTTTATATTATGTTTTATTGTCGCAATAATCACTATCATAAAATAGATTTATATTAACACGTGCTCATTACACAGGGTGTAACAA
Source organism: Kuschelorhynchus macadamiae (assembly GCA_030620095.1). Lineage (NCBI taxonomy): Eukaryota > Metazoa > Arthropoda > Insecta > Coleoptera > Curculionidae > Kuschelorhynchus > Kuschelorhynchus macadamiae. Next base: position 15,819 of record JAUTXW010000592.1, read on the forward strand.
GTGTGGTAACGGTAAAATCTCCCTAATTTACTGGTTGATCTCAACAAAATTTGTTCCCAATTGTCTAGTTTTCATAAAATCTAATAAATTTTAATTTTTGTAATAAAATACTCTATATATTTTTTTATTTTTATATTTTACAATAAATTTTTAATTATAGTATCAATAGTTTTTGAAATAAAGGCGTTTTAGACTGTTAGTTTTGAATTATTAGCGACATTGCTAATAAGACAACCTTGATTGAAACATCAGATCAAATCATCATTGATAATAAAGCCACAAAAAGTGTCAATCCAAAAATATATTTAAAACGAAAGTGAAAGAATTACTATTCTTATGATGAGAGGGTATCGCGATCGGTTCAGGTCTTATGAAGAAGTTAAAAATGTATTTAATGACGCATTTCCAAATCGAAGCGCATTTCCAAATACACTATTATAAAAACTCTTCGACGATTTGAAGAGACCGGAGATTGTAGAGATAGGCGCCGACCTAATATAACAACAAATGAAGAGAAAAGATATTTTACAAGATTTTGTCGGAACCTCTTCTTCCTCCTTAAGAAAAACTTCTCAAGCAGTTGATATCTGGTTCAAATAATGTTTTATGAAAACATAAACACCATTCTTTGACAATTCGTTTAGTACAAGAGTTATTGAAAGTGATTTTCAGCGGAGAATAGTCTTTTCAGGTAAAGCAACATTTATGTTAAATAGTAAAGTCAATAGACCGAAATGCAGATTTTGGACCAATGAAAATCTCCATTGGATAAGATAATGTCATGCACAACGTCCCGAAAAAGTGAATGTATGGGTTGGTCTTGTTGGTAGCCATAATATCGGGCTAACTTTTATTAAACGAGATTTGACATCACAGCTTTACCTTCAGCTCTTGGAAAATCAAATAGTGCCTCTTGTCCAAAATATAATGAGTTCAAATTATGCAATTACATATTTTTAATAGGACGGAGCCCCGCCGCACTTCGCGCGCGCACATTTTTAAATAATACATTTCCGTACAGGTGGATTGAAAGAAGAGACCCTATAGAGTAGCTGCCTTAGTCCCCTGATTTGAAAAACGTCTTTATATCCTAATATCAATAATTATTATTGATATAATGGATAAGACATGTTATACCAAAAATATCAGAATTTTACTGCAAAATGTAAAAATAAAAAAATATACACGGAATTCCAATAAAAAAAATTAAAATTGATTAGGTTTTGTAAAAAACTAGACATGTGGCATCAACGATCATAATTGAGTGCATAATGTCCTCTTACATTACTGTACTAAATCTGATTTAGCTCAACTAAAAAATTAGGGAGATTTTAAGGCATTTCCAGTCTTTTTGCACACCCTGTATGTTTTTACGGAGCTATACCGGGTGATCACGGACTAAAGTACTCCTCCCTCTTTTTAAAATATCAGTTTTAAATTTTGTACTGGTTTATGAGACACCATTTGCCAAATTTTAACCTATATTTGACGATTTGGTTCACTTCCTGTTTATTCGGAAATGGCGCCATCTCTAAAATTTCAAATGAAAATCCCGAAATATTTATTAAAATGGCAGAATAGATTACATTTTTGAATCAGATAAAAAAAATTCAGGTTTTGAAATCGAAATTGTGGATGCGAATAATAATAGACCGTTTCGGTGTATTATAATAATATACTATTTCTGTTTTATTATTTATATTGTACCTAATACAAACCTTATGTTGTTTTGAGATAAACAAAACAATAAATAGAAAATCTCATTCAAATTAAAGACATATTAAACAGTTAGGTCTATTAAACATTATCTGGAAGTAAACATGATAGTAAATAAAAATAAAAATTTACTACCGTTGCCAGCTTAGGAAATTTGATCGATACGTCACTTACTTTTGTTATAAACATTTTTAATAAACCATTATTAATTGCTAAGGATAATTAAAATGTCTTAAACGCCGATATGTCTGGTTTAGAAAAATCAAATCGAACATTATCCTTCGGTGATATTTAAATTATTGTATTACTTAGGCGTAAGTGGACTTGTAATAAAACTATCATTGCATATTATATAGGCTGTTATATAACATCGTGTAAATTTTCTGAAACTTAAACTGGCATAGAATTTTGGATATGGTATTTTTTGTTCCCATTTGATTGCACCATAAAATTCTTAAGTATCTACGTCAATAGAATTTTGCTTTTGTATATGCAGTCCAAAATGCTAAATTAACAAAAAACTAAAGGGTTTTATAATATGTGTCATGAATTTCACTTTTTCATTTTGTAAATATGTGAGAGAAAGTGATCAAAACATATCGGCCTTATTTTTATTGAACAAAATCTCTAGAAGGTTGATCAAAACTCATAAATAATAGTGTAAAATTAGATTCCACATAGAAATTATGGGGAACTAACTAAAAAATTATAATTGAGTCGTGTTACAGATTTTTAGATTATTTACTACATAAAGAGGCAATTTTTAAACAAACCCTTTTAGGCTACAGTTTAAGCTATACAAATTTCTTTAACGCATTCGATTTGTTTTACTGTAAACAAAGATAATAAGTCTTTCGAAAAGTAGTAAAAATGTAATTATTAATAGGATCTTATCAGTATTTGATTAATAAAACGCTTATGATTGCAGACTTTTTTGTTTTTCATAACTGGACAATGTGTGACGCACAATTAAGATAACATTTTCTATAGGTGACTTTTTATTTAACATTATTTACAGTTTTTAAATATGTAATTTATAGTTATCTTAGTCTCTTGTATGTAATGTAATAAATAATGTTAGTAAACGAATTACTGATTAACAATATAGGTTTCTAAAAAGTATTATGAAAAGACGCCCTAAAGAGGAAAACTTGTATTGACAGCAACATTCGTTTTTATTTTCCAAATATTTTTGCATTTTCCTGACTATTCTAAATATATTTTGTGTGATTTTCATATATCTAAATTTAACTGTTTTCGAGAAAATGGTGACAGAAAATTGATATTTTGGACCTTTTGGTTCCTTTTGACTGCCATCCAACGCAATTTGGAAAAAACGGATTTGACTTTTCTTTGGTAGTTATTATTTGTTTCCACCTGTCAATTTCCGGTTTTCGCAGGATGTATCCTGTCTATTTAGAAATTGGTGTAAGATATAGATATTTAACTAAACCATTAAAAGTGCCATCCATTTTTTTCCAAGTTAAGTCATTTGGCACTTACAGAACTTTAAAGGTTTATACTATCAATTTTCAAGAGTTATTTTTTCGAAAACACTTGAATTCAGGTTTAAGAAATATAAAACAAATATTATTTAGAAAGTTCATCACTTTAAAGTAGAAGCGGCAACACAGCAAAATATTTATTATTTTGGAAGAAAGTGTATGTTCAACTATGGGCAGAGCCAAAGATCTCCATCAGCAACGAGATGAGCGAAACATAGCGCCGAAGCTAATCGACCTGCTTCATCACCTCGGCTTCCTTGTATTGTTCTGTGTCTCAGGGTATATCCTGAATCCTTCCTGAGGGAGGCCACCATTTTTGGAGCATAGTCCCTCCTCCTTGATACCTCTTGATATGTGTGTTCATTTTTGATAGATTTAAAGGCAGGCCGCTTGCTTCTAGTGATATATATATATATATATATATATATTATATATATATATATATATGTATATATATATATATACAGGGTGATTCATGAGGAAATGTCAATACCTCAGGTACATATTCAGGACCAAAAAATAAACATAAAAGTATATATAAATAAGTGTCCGCAAGGCCTTAGTTCTCGAGTTAAAGGTGTTAAAGTTTTTATTTAATTTTCCTATTTTTTAAATAAAATCTATGATAATGTAAATGGAGTGAAAATTGATATACGGGGGTTTTTTGGTATGACAAATTCGAATCTAATATTATTATTGCTCTTACTTGTAGGGGGCGCCACCTACATGTCTTTCTACTTCTTCGAACAATCACAACTTTTTGGTACAGTCTTGTATTACATTTTTGAGTAAAACAAATTATTCTCTTGCCATTTCTACGTCAAAAAGGTATACTTTTTAAAAGTCGGTACGAGCAACCGTTTTCGAATTTTATAAAAAAAATTAAAAAAACTTCAAAATGGTTGAAGATAGGTATAAACTCTATTATATACAAAATTTCGAAAAAAAATTGGGGGTTTCCATTTATATATATAAAATGTCAAGTGTCAATACCTCAGGCATATTCAGGACCAAAAAATAAACATAAAAGTATATATAAATAAGTGTCCGCAAGGCCTTATGGATTTAAATACATTTTCTCTATGATTATGTAAATTGAAAATTGATATACGGGGGGTTTTTTTATGACAAATTCGTCTAATATTAGTAAAGGTAGGGGGCGCCACCTACACTTTCTTCGAACAATCACAACTTTTTGGTACAGTCTTGTAGCAACCGTTTTCGAGATATTTGGATTTAAAACAGTTTCGGCGCATGTGATTTTTTTAATCAAATTCACATAAAGTATGCATGTATTGTAAAAAAATAGAAGTGTGCCTTGCCTGACAGAACAACTGCTGATTGGTGTTCTCATCGTTTTTCCTGTTACTTAGCAATAGTAATGTCAGTTAATAATAAGATCAAATTTTGTCACTGTCAATTTCTGTTCGTAACTTTTATTATCTGACAATAATCATTTAAGAAACTTTAGATCTAAATACGTCATTATGCCTGTGATATTCTCGAATCGTGAATATGCAGATATGATATTCGTCTATAGCTTCTGCAATGGGGTCTCAATTCAAGCAGTCGTGGAGTACTAGCGTCGTTTTCCAGATAGAAGGGTGCCAGATAGAAGAGTTTTTCAACAAGTATTCACTACTGCTGGAGAATCTGGGATGTTTCCAAGTGCGAAAATTGTATCTGAAAGGGAATCGGGACCCAACTTTGAAGTAGAAAAGGCTATACTGAATGCCGTCGAAAATGATCCAAGCATAAGCACTAGGCCGATTGCAGATACTTATCAAATTACACAATCGCCTGCTTGGAGAAATCTTCACATTAATTGTTTATACCCATTTCATTTACAACAGGTTCAACATTTGCAGGAGGGTGATTTTGATTTGAGAATGCAATTATGTAACTGGATTAATGAAGATCGAAGTTTGTATAGCTATGTTTTGTTCACTGATGAAGCACAGTTCACGCGTGATGGTATAAATAATCTTCGCAATGAACACCGGTGGTCCTATGAAAATTATCACGCTACAGTAGAACATAATTTCCAACATAAATTTAGCATTAATGTGTGGTGTGGAATGTTAAATGGTCATTTAATTGGTCCATTTATAATCGACGGTAGTCATACAGGAGAAAAATATTTAAATTTTCTTGAAAATCACTTGCGAAATCTATTAGAAGATGTTCCCCTTAATGTAAGACAAAACATGTATTTGCAGCATGATGAAGCCCCTGCACACTACAGTTTACTTGTAAGAGATTTTTTAAACCAAAACTTTCCAAACCGATGGATTGGTCGGGGAGGTCCGTTTAATTGGCCACCTAGATCGCCAGACCTTAATCCTTTGGATTATTGTCTTTGGAGATGGTTCAAATCACTGGTATATTCCACTAAAATAAATACAAGAGAAGCATTATTGGATCGGATAACAAACGCAGCACAAAGCAAAGCGTGGAATTTTTGAAAATTATAAAACGTAACCTAGATTTTATTAAAAACAACTTAATAATAACAATTTTAATACAAATTAAATACCTTTTGTTTAGTTTATACCTGAGGCACTGAATACACGCCTCAAAAAAATGTATTAGTCTTTCATTTCAAAGCTTTTGTGCCAAGATGCGTTTAAATTTGGACAAAATAACAAACTTTTAAAATTTTGCGATAAAAAATTACATGCGCCGAAATTGTTTTAAATCCAAATATCTAGAAAACGGTTGCTCGTATCCACTTTTAACAGGTATACCTTTTTGACGTAGAAATGGCAAGGGAATAATTTGTTTTACTCAAAAATGTAATACAAGACTGTACCAAAAAGTTGTGATTGTTCGAAGGAGTAGAAAGACATGTAGGTGCCGCCCCCTACAAGTAAGAGCAATACTAATATTAGATTCAAATTTGTCATACCAAAAAACCCCCGTATATCAATTTTCACTCCATTATTTACATTATCATAGATTTTATTTAAAAAATAGGAAAATTAAATAAAAACTTTAACACCCTGTATCTCAAGAAGTAAGGCCTTGCAGACACTTATTTATATAGACCTTTATGTTCATTTTTTGGTCCTGAATATGTACCTGAAGTATTGACATTTCCTCATGAATCACCTTGTATATATATATATATATATATATATATATATATATATATATATATATATATATATATATATATATATATATATATATATATATATATATATATATATATATATACATATACATATATATATATATATATATATATATATATATATATATATATATATATATATATATATATATATATATATATATATATATATATATATATATATATATATATATATATATATATATATATATATATATATATATATATATATATATATATATATATATATATATATATATATATATATATATATATATATATATATATATATACATATATATATATATATATATATATATATATATATATATATATATATATATATATATATATATATATATATATATATATATATACATACATATATATATATATATATATATATATATATATATATATATATATATATATATATATATATATATATATATATATATGATTCTTGAACCTCTAATATATATTTTTTAAATTATTTTTTTGTTTTCTTTGGATATGTTTCGAGTGGACAAGGTAATGAAAACTATTTCATTTCCTTTAAAAATCTGTTATTATTAAAATTTCCAGACCTTTTAGCCGAATTCCAGCCTTTCTCAATGAAATAGTAACAAAATTTTTGTTTTCAGGAGATTGCATCGCACAATTACGTTATTATTAATAGGTATATTTAATTATTATATTGCTGACATACATATATAAAAAAAGGTTAAAATAGTTGGACGATTCACACACACAAATTGTCAATATATTCAAGTCTATATATATATATATATATATATATATATATATATATATATATATATATATATATATATATATATATATATATATAGCTTTAAAAGCTTGAAATCCAATTCCTTTATACTTTCCAAATTTAACAAATTAAAATTATGAAATGAACAGCTGTTATTACTAATTAAAACTTGTTTATTTTTTATCAAAATGTATAAGAGCCGCCATCCTGAGGATCACCTACATTTATTACTTTTCATTTAAAAACAAATTTTCGTTATTAACAACTTTTTTCTGTTGCATAAACATCGTTAAAATCATTCGTAAACCATGTTTTTTATATACGTTTAATTTAATAATTTTTTTTTTTTTTAATTTATAGTATTTTAACAACAATTTTTACACTTCCCTCTTTAACTTCTACAATTACACCTAAACTTTTTTTGAATAAATAATACTTTATATAAGCTTAAAAGTCAATACCTATAGACTTATAAATTCATTTAATAGTGCTCATAATTCTTTTGATCTTATATATTTAAAGCTATAGAAATTTTCAGTGATTTTTTAATTATTTTACATAATATTAGAACTTTATATTCACGCTTCTTTTCAGACAATAAACTTTTATTTGTTCCCCAAATAATTTTTATATACCATTTATTTTTTTTTATGTTTATTACATTTCCTTTTATTTATTTCAAGCACTATTAAATTTCTCTAAATAATATATTCTTCCCTATATATTATATACAAGTAAAAGCAACCACTAACAGATATAAACAACACTAAATGGATTGATTATTTATTTACACAGATCTGATTGTATATTTAGCTTTTGTACGCATTTGTATTTTCTACATCAGTTACTTTTTTCTTTAAGTATGTATGTAAAATTTTAACTTTTTTATATAGTCGGATTTTAAAAAAATAATTGATTGAGATAATAATACTCCTATACGGTTAGTATGTATAATTTTTCCTTTGATCAGTATTTACAACTTTTGTTTTGTTCTTATATTTTTTCAGGTATTAGTGTTTTGTTATTTATGCACTAAATTCGATGCAAAGTCCCGGTTAGCTATGTAAGCAAGGTACCAAAATAACCAAATAAATCAGTATAATTTTTTTATGTGTAAAAACATTCTTTAGAATTATATTTCTTAAACTATTCAGTAATTATCTTTTTTAGTTTTTGATATATTGGTGCATGTTTTCTCTAGACAATTCTTTTTTTTTACAAAAAGTAAAAAATAAAATAATTTCATCTTTAAAAAATATACTGGTATATCTAAAATATAATTAATGCACTGATTTGCAAAAACTTACCGTCAAAATCCAACAAGTCACTAATTCACCTTTCGTCACTCTTAAAACGGATGCCGGAAAGTTTAAAAAGATCGCTGGGATATCGCGCGCAATGAAAATAACTCCGGTCGCGTGAACGCTACAACACCGTAAATGTCCGAAATCAGACTGAAGCTAGGGATTTGACACCATTGATTCAGAGCGGCAAATTTTGAACGCGGGGCCTTGCGCGTTGTATAGACTGTTGCTTTAAGAGATTTTTTGCCTTTTTTGCTTAAAAATGATTTATTATGTTCCAACCTATCTGTTTGAAAGGTAGAATGGAACATTTTCTGCTGAATTTACCTGGATGAGTAATTGATTGTGTTTAAGTATGTGATTATGGAGCTGAGCAATTTCGAATATAAGATACAGTTTTTTTTTTCTAATTTGCTATTGTAAATAGATAATGACTTCCTGGCTGGTTTACGTTGAGATTACGAGACACATGTTTAGTTGCAATAATTATTGGAAAAGATTTTCACAGAAGATTACCAATTGCTAGAATATTTGAGTCAGTACGTACGAGAGACAAGAACCTTAATTCCAACGAACTAATTTCAATACACTTTCAATTGTTTTTGTGGATAACGTCCACTGAGACAACAGATTGGCATTATTGCCTTAACTTCTGTGGTGCTGAATTCCATCAGCAACAGTCAAAGCTATTGGCGCTTTTTCTGTGGATGAAGTTAAGTCCTCGGAGTCTGCTACTAACAGGAGGGCGGTCCTAATTCGCATTTCGTGTAGACTAAACGAGCATAGGTAGATAACTTTGGAGGACCAGTTTGCAGGTTAACGCTAATTTGAAAACAATGAAGGTGTATTAGCAGTGGACGTAATCCACAGAAACTATTCAAAGTATGCAGCTCAATGCTGAATGGAAGGAATGCAAAAATATTCCTCTAAATGTTGAGTCAAAATATCAAGAGATGAAACATGTTCTCTTCAAGCGCTGTTATAGAAAGAGGACGATTCTGTCCCCTGATTTACGATAGGCGGTCTGGAGTCTCAACCCCTAATGGGGTTGGCGAAAAAACAAATGATCGCTATAACAAAGATACCAAAAGACGGTTATGGATCACTGTGGTGATATGTTCTGTCGTACACCAGTTTGAGGTATAATCGATATCAGCAAACACAAATGATGGTGAAAATTGATTGCAAAACAATCAGCTACGGCGAAAGCCAGTTGAACATGACGTGTGGTTGTGAAAAATATTTATGTGCATTAGCCGAATATCTTCTACGATCTACACCTTTGTGGTTTTTAAATTAGTGTTAGCCCGCGGACTGGTCCTTCCAAAGTAAACTAGCTATGCACGCTTAGCCCACATGGAACTCGAGTAGGGCTCGTCCCTGCTAGCAGCAGACTCCGAGAACTTAACCTCATTCATGATCGAGGCGTGAAAAGAGTCTATTGCTGATGGAATTCAGCACCACAGCAAACTTTAAAGTATACACGTCACTTGACTGGAAATTGGAAAAGTAAAAGGATGTGTGTGAATCGTAAGAGATAGTCTTCTCACGAAAACGTTGGTCCTGATTAGTCTAAACATCATATGCCCTCCGGTTATTATTATAGGAACAAGACGGTTCTGTCCACTGTTTCAGGATAGTCAGTCTCGAGTCTCAATCCTTAGTTGGAGGGTGAGAGAAGAAACAAATGACCGCTATAACAACAGCGGTTATGGCTCACTCTGGTGATATGTTATAAACATTAGTTTAAGCTCTAATTAATACCGGCAAACGCAAGTGGCGGTTAAAAACGATTGCAGGGCAATCAACTACGGCGAAAGTCAATCAAACATGGCATGTGGTTGTAGATAAATACGGAGTTAGCGTATGTGCAATAATTTCAATACATTTTTATTTTTGGGAACATATGAAGATATTAGTATACCGTGGTGGTAAAATTTAAAGCGATCTTCACAATCGAATTTTTGGTATAGAGAAAGAGACAAAACACACTCCAGGTACTCTCTAAGCAATTTTTATATGCACCGACAAAAATCAACGTTTCCTTGAGGGTGCAATTGTTTAATAGTATGATGCTAGTTATATTAGAAAAATTTTGGTTGCGTGTTTTGATCGGCACGTTTATATTAGAAGAAAGTCTAGGGATATTTTACAAATTTGTCCCTATTGACTGTTATATTTGTTCAATGTTTTTTATTATTATTTTAGTGTTATATGGGTCAAAATACAAGAAAATAAAATGTTTTTACAGGAAATATTGTTTTATTATGTACCCAAAATAAAAAATACAGTACTTCTGAAAAAAAATCTGAAAACAACGACTAACTTATGACATAGCAAAAAATGTTTTATTTTTTCTCGTATGACCTCCTTGATTATTCACAACTGTCCGACATCGTCTGGGCATGTTCAAAATCAAGTTATCGATGTCAGACTGTGGTATCTCATTCCAGGCACCCTGTAGGGCCAAAAAGATTCCTTCTGTTATCTCTAGGCATTCCCATATGAAACCCCCTTCGTTGAAGCATATTCCACATCGATATAGTTGTTCGACAAAAAGTCCATGGCAACTCTTGCCCTATGTGGCCTGGCGTTATCGTGCATGTATAAAAAATTGGGGCCCACAGCGGCTGCATATGGAATGGCAACAGGTCCAAGTATCTGGTCAACATATGACCTACCAGTTAAAAAGTTCTCCAACAAAATGAGGCCAGTTCTTAGACCATTATTGTCCCTCCTCTGTAAGAGTACACCTCCTGGACATTTCTAAGACGATTTACAATACCAGGCTCTCTCCACACGCGGATTCTTCTTGAATTAGGATGAATGCCAAATCGGGACTCCTCCGTGAAAACACTGTAGCCCAATTTTTATTCTGCTAAATTAAATGTTCCTGTGCCCACTCAAGTCGAGTATCTCGATTGCCCTACGAAAGTGGTTGAACTCTCAAAGGACGTCTATTGCGAAGGTTATTTTATTTTCATGTAAACGTCCTTGACAGTATCATCAGAAATTTCAATGCCATGCACTTGCTGCACCATGACTGCAGCTCTGGGGCTGTAATATTGGGGTTCCTTTTAGCGTTAAGTTGCAGAAACCAATCTTGTATAGGGGTTGTAATACGCCCCCTGGGTCTTTCTGCCACATCACCTTCTGCTCGATATCGTGGGTGAAGACGTGATATCACGCTTCTGTGTGATGCCCATTTCCCGCGCAACATCAATTTGCCTCATACCCCCGTCCAAAACACCTACAGCTCTAATCATTTCTTCACGAGTTAAATGTCTTCGCCGCATGATTCACAACCGTATACTGGTTTATAAAAATAAAAATTTAAGTAATATCATTCAAGTATTCGACATAGAACGAACAATAAATCTAAACAAAGAATGTTTGTAGTTGGACGGGTGCCAAAACGTAAGATTGTGAAAACATTTCGAGAATAAAATATCACTATCCCGACTACTTATAAAACTATTTGCGAATGTGAGGATGGCCTACCATGCGTAAATCTTCCTGAAAGTAGGCGATCTAAAGCATCAATTAATACCCAGTCATCTAGGTTAGTGGAAGCTGCTAGAAACCGATTGGGATCAAGAAGGTATTGTGGACTACATATAGAGGCCGATTTCACTGGTTTTAGACAGTGAAGCTCCAGTCCTTGAGAAGTCAACATTGTGCTTGCTGTCCCTTAAAAATCAATTTTAATGTAAAATAAATTTAAGCCAAGTAGCCAATAGAAAGTAATTAAAGATAAATTCTGGCTTTTTATTTTTGTTTAGGGAAAGAGTAGCTCCCACTCCCTCCTCGGGCTGTCGGCAGATGTTTACCGGCAATACAAGTCGGTTTTGTGGCAGATTTTAAATTTTGCCTCGTGCCATCATGTGAACCTGGAAGTTTCCCAAACTTAACAGGAACTCAAAAATCGGGTTGAATAACAGGTTGTGAAATAACGTTAACGGAGACAGGTCAGGGTCTGACCGAGTTATTCCAGGAGAAACGCAAGAGAAGACTCAGAAAGGGCACGTGACCAACGTTGAGCCACGTGACCGATGTTACAACAATTGGTCCGCCCCCTAGTTGAAATAGAAAGCTAGTGTCAGTCATAAGTATAACTAAGTTTGTTGGCAACAGGAATAGAAAGTCCAGAATACCTAGATAATGTTGCGGTCCTCCAGGATCCTCATAATAGAGCAGCGTCAAAAGTTTTGAAGACTTTTGAAGAGGGATATCGAAAGAAACGAGGGTAGCTACGTTAGTCGGGACGCCTAGTGTTGTTGACAAATAGGAGTTAAATATCGAAAAAGGGGGAAGTGGCCAAAATATACCAAAAATCAACGCTGGATTCCGATATATTGCCGTGCATCACTTCACAGCTATCAAATTTATTCAGAAACTAAAAGGTGATAATAGGTTTTATACAGACAATATAAAAAATTACAAAAATAATGTAAAATATAAATATAAAAAGAGATTTGAGTACAAAATTTTGGTCTGGTGTGCCATATCGTTCGCTGCCTTTCACGCCCTTATTTGGAATATGTAAGAGGTGAATCGGTTGATACAAATATTTATACCGAGAGATGCCTTTCGAAGTTGGGTGTTGTTAATAAACTCCATTCTAATGATGAAATTATATAGTGATATTGATGGTAATTTTTATCTAGTTAGCCATGTTTTTTTTTTAAATATACCTCAAAGCAATATTGTTATTCTTTCAATTTATCTATCAGTAGTAAAAATTATTGTTGTGAACATCTTATGAAACAACTTGATAGTAAATGCAGATAGTTAATTTTAAAAAACATCATAATTGTACGATGCAATTGTAATTATTTCTGTATCTATTAAAAGGAGTACCATGGTGGCTGTAATCAACATATTACCGTGTTAATAATAAAAAAGAGGGTCAGACTAGACGCTAAATAAGGAAATATTATTTTATGCAGTAACAAGTTTTATATTATAAAAATAAAATAAAATGAAACTTTTGAAAAAATTTAAAAAAAAAATTAAATCCTTTAATACACAAAACACTACTTAATTAAGTGTTCAAAATATCTACCGTTCTTTTGAACACATAGTTCAACACGTCTTTAGTACACTAATATTTGTAAAACAATTTCTAATCCTTAACTTCATGTCTTTCTTTGTTGTCCACCTCTTCCAATCTAACGAACTGGGTAAGTTTGATTTAAAAATGTTCTGATTGACTCTGTAGAATGGACTGGAGCACCGTCATGAAAAAAACACATTTCATTCAGCGTTTCATTTGATATTTAAGCTAATAACCCAGGTAAATGATTTTGCAAAAAATCTAATTAAACGTCTCCTGTTATCTTTTGCTAAAAAAAATATGGCCCAATTACGTAGTTACCTAAAATACCTCCCCAAAAATTTAATGACCATCTAATTTGAGAAGTATATCTTACCAAAAAAAATTAGTTTCAATTTATCCAAGTTGGCAAATTTGCAGCAATCACCCTGTATAATATTATTAGGTATGCGGTTATCTAGACTCTTATTTAGACATTTATCTTCTTCGGTACAATTTTTCTTTATTGAAATCTCTGTAGGTTAGAAGGGATAGCAGGTTATGGAGGACCATAATTATTTTTAAATTTAGAAAATTTTGAATAATTTGGTAACGTCGAAATCAAATGCAAAACCAAATATGGTGTCATATGAAGAATATCAAAATATTTAAAAATACATAGGGTGTCCCATTTAAAAAAAGTTGATTCTTAGGTGCCTTACTTATTTGAAATACCACTCTGTATATGTGCTGAAGTTAAATCCACAGTGTTGGATGCAAGACTCGCAACCTACTTTGTGACATGCCGTTTTTGTTTACCGAACAGTAGTTTGATAAACCAAATCTTAATAAACGTTCTTTGTTCTGTCGAAAGCCACAGGCTAATGCCCACCATATTTGCTAGTAAAATCCGTCTTTTGCCATATAGTATTCACAGAAGGACAGTGTGTCTGAGGATGGAATTATTAGGCTGTCCATACACAGGTATTTCCGTATTTGAACTACTAATTCCGTTAGTTGTATTAAAAGTTTTACTGTAGATTTTAATTTAAAATATAGTCAACTATTTCAGAGACCAGAATAATTCTGGACAATATTCAGTTTTCCGCATCCGATAAAACTTGTTCTGTCAAAAGTGTTTTGACAAAATAATTTAAATAACTTTACCACAAATTATAAAGCTTTTTAAATAGCTATCTGTTTTTTGCTAGATATAAATAAAATAAATAAATAAATAAAATGTTTATTAACGGTTTCCCATACAAAAAGTTATAGAGCATCACAATGTAAACAAAAAATCAACAATAAAATTACATAAACAGTTACCAATGCAGTTTCTTAATATAACCTTTGAAGGACTTCAGTGAATTGTTAAAAAAATCGAGTTCGCCACACTTTTCATTAGCTAATCTGCAAAACCTAGATATAGAACTATTCATTCCATAATTAGTTCTATGAAATGGTATAAAGAATAGATCATTATCTCTCATTACACGCTGGGGTACATGCAAAGGTATTAATGAAAGTAGCTCAGGTGATTTAATAATATTATTAACAATTTTAAATAAGGTGGACACATCTAACTGAGCTCGCCGTTTCTTAAGAGTGTCTATACTAAGTAATTTTTCAATATCTGGATAATTAATTTGTTCATTGGATATGCCTAATTTAAAAGCTATAAATCGGAAAAACCTTTTTTGAACTTTGTCCAAAGACTCGATATAGACTTGATAATGCGGAGACCACACCGGACTTGCATACTCAAGAATAGATCGTACAAATGAATAGTATAAAGTTTAAAAGCAATTTATGTCATCAAAATCCTTCAAGGTACGAGTAATAAATCCCAACATCTTCATGGCCTTATTTCTAATATGATTGATATGGTAATCAAACCTTAGTTCATTATCTATATATATTCCTAAGTCTTTTATTTGGTTAACTCTTTCCAACTGTTCATTGTTTATTAAGTAATTAAAAGTAATTGCATTCTTCTTTCTTGAAATTGTAAGAATTTTACATTTGTTAACATTCAACTCCATGCCATTTCTATCACACCAGGCTGAGAGTGAGTCTAAGTCATTCTGCAGCCTCAAACAGTCATCAACGCTATCAACAACATTAAACATTTTCAAGTCATCAGCATAAAGTACATACCTACTAGACCTGAATTCAGTCACAATATCATTAATGAAAACATTGAAAAATAAAGGAGACAAATGTGATCCCTGCGGGACACCCGAGGTAGCAAAAACTTCATCCGAATAAAAATTCTTGATCTTCACAATTTGTCGTCGATTGCACAAGTAATCCTTCATCCACATCAGCAATTCACCATACACCCCAATTGACTCCAGCTTTCCAATGAGAATATCATGATTAACTCTGTCGAATACCTTGGAGAAATCAGTATACACCACATCAACTTGATGTCGTTCCTCCAAAGCACCCAACAAGAATTCCTCATTAACTAACAGGTTTGACGTTGTGGAACGACCTTCCATAAAACCATGCTTTGCCGTTGAAACAGCATTACCATTATGCGTGATTTCATAGAAACCTATATAGGCAATAACTTATATCGGTATTTGTCTCTAGAACATGTAAAAAACGGCTCTTAGGATTCCGTGATTCTCTTGCGTTAAGTAAAAACTTGCTTTTGGCGGGTCAGGTTTCTCTTTGTACGGAAAGCAAAATCTCGAACTCAACCTTTTTTATTTTCACAGTTTCAATTAGAATTCCTAAAAATTATGCTGCCATGTTGTAAGAAACCTGTGATGGCGCGATAGCTGATTTAATCAGTTTCAACCCACGTATTTACCGTTTTTTGCTAGACTTTAAAGAAATTAAACAAGCGTTAGAAAAAATTACCGTTATTTTCTATTTTAATGCCATATGTTTGTTTTTCGTTCATCAAAATGTAATATGCCCTGATTTCTCACTGATCATAACAAGGAAGTTCATTCAATATACATGGAGCATTTTCCTGATGTTCCAGTTTTCCGAACTTAGCTAATTCGACTAGACCGAACCAAAAAAGGGTTGCAGCATACCATTCAGAATTTTTTACTAATCTTATTAGCTTTTAACAGATATTTATAAGAGCTTTCTATATTAACTCTCAATGTAAATAAATTTCATGAGTCCGAACCGAAATCAGGGGCGTAGAGTCGTCTAACAAAAAAAAGGTCTGTTAACCTAGTTCCGGAAATAATGTGTTTTCAAGATTCTGGGCGTCCAAGTTTTCATACTGTTTTTATTTTTTACACACCTTAAACATTCTTAATCCGATCTAGCGTTACGCCAGAATATCCAGAGACTGGTTGGAGGCTCATAATATCTTATTTGTCTGAAAAAAAGACAACCCACCAAAGCACCATCGATTGAAGAGTTTTGGGCTAAAGCAAGTAAGAGAGTGTACGATAATGGTTGAAAGGGCGAAAATGAACAAGGCAACTTCCACCCAGAATATTGCCAAAAATTCACCTAAGTGGATAACTTGACCGTCCAGAATTTGACGCGACAGACTCGCTAATTTCGTATCATTAAATATTATTGACCATTAAGCCTAAGTTATAATTTCTGTTAAGTAAACGATAAGAATATAGTTCCATAATATACTATTTAAATTCCTTCTGTCAATATTTTCCAATTGTCGCAAAAAAAATCCGAAAACTTTTATTACATACATTAAAAGTATTACTGAACTATTAACTAACAAACAGTTATTTGAGATTAGCTACAGTCATCTAAGGAATTCTCCATTAATTTATACATGATATTTTCGCCATTACCCTACTTAAGAATTTTATTAAGAATCTTTTCAAATTTTATTTAACTTCTGTTATTAATACCAATACCCTGGTGAACAAAATGCGAGTAATTATTACTTCATGTCCACTATAATTTATACCAGATGAGAAACATAGCACATTTTGTAAAAGTTGCCACTTGCCTTGATAAGCTCACGCGATAGCGAAATGATGGCAGCCAGCACTAAAATATTAAGCAATTTTCATTCATTATTACCGGTTTCAAAAACTGTAATTAAATATGAATAGGAATCCTCATTTTCTCGGTTAATTGTCGTCATGTGTTTTAGCTGGTCGATTGAACCAGGCTCGGATGGAAAGGAGGCTTTAAAAGTGTTTTTTTATATATTTTTTCTATTCATTCGTTGACAATAAAAGACTTTGAATAAATTAAAATTGCTACAACCGTTCATTTTCAAATTTGAAAAGATATTAGTGTATATATATATATATATATATATATATATATATATATATATATATATATATATATATATATATATATTCTTAGTCCTTCACGGATGGAAAAATACAATGTGTTTTCATTCCGGGTGAACATCCGTTCACTACTGTCGTTCTGAAAGAACAGTTTTGTTGACGTTTCGCCAAAATCAAATTTGACATTTTCGAAGCTTTCTTTCTCACGTCCGAATAGTGACTGACGTGTTGTTGACTGCGATGCTTTCTTTTATACACCCACCCGGGGCCAAACGTTGTATCTGCGCAGCCGTTAGTCATTATTACTTATTATTATATTATTACCTTTCAAATTTAGTGTCGTGACAGCGATTTACTTTCTACTTTTACACGGTTGTCTTATCATATTAAAACTAGAAAAACTAACGCCATACTTCAAAATACTAGTAAGGCCTTATTAAAAGAACAAATCCATCAAACTAGAAAACAACTAGCCGAGACAGAGAAAGAACTTTTGAAGTTATATCTTAAACTAAGTAACACCATTCGCCCTTTATTGTGGAATCGCATAGAAACTTTGGGTTTTTGGCCAACAGAATCAAATAAGAATATTAAGACAGATAAACTTTCGAAAAAATATGACAATCTTCTGAGAAAGTCGAATCAGCCACAAGTATCATCAATAGACGTCGAGAAATTAGTGCGTAATATATCATCCTACAGTCTTTCAGAAAGTGAAAAATCCGTACTAAGTAAGGGTTTTAATTTTGCGATATCTCCTAAGGAAATCCCTAAAGAAGAAATAATAGCTGGAGTGGAAGCTGTCCTTGACTCCTCTGAAGAAACGAAAGCAGAGGAGATTCGATAAGAGGTGGCAAGAATTTTAAGATCAAGCAAAACACCAGAACAAAACCTAAATGCCACTGAACAAAGGGCCCTAACGAACCTTCGAAAAAATAAAGACGTCACAATCCTTCCACCAGATAAAGGAAACGCAACTGTGGTTATGAATACCCAGGATTATATACAAAAAATGCAGGATATCCTACAAGACAATTGTTATAGGTCTGTTCCAAGGGACTCGACAACATACCTAGAAAAAACAACTAAAAGTAAAACAAAAAGTTCACCAATAAACCTCGAAATTCAACAAAAAATCATACCACGGGAAAAGTCGAGCAGATGTCCTAAACTCTACGGTTTACCAAAAATACACAAACCAGGAGCGCCTATCAGACCCATTGTTAGTGCTGTTAATTCGCCGTTACAAAAACTGGAGAAATATCTTTCTGAAACTATGCAACCAGCTGTAGAAAAAGCTGAAAATACTTCGAGAAAGACGCTCTCGAGAAAGCAAGTTTAAAGCCCAAATTATGGATTCGTTATGTGGATGACATATTTATTATATGGCAACATGGTCAGAGTTCGAAAAATTTCTGACTCACGTAAATTCGATCCCTCCAAGAATACAATTTACTCTAGAGTTAGAGGAAAACAACAAACTAAAATTCTTAGATGTTCGGGTCACAAAAATGCATAACGGACATTTCGAATACACTGTGTACAGAAAACCAACACATACAGATAGATATTTAAATGCAAAATCACATTATCACCCAGCACAAATTCAAGCTGTGGCAAATACCCTAATATCCAGATCCGTGCGATTAACTGAAACACAGACAAGACAAAATGAACTTAAGGTAATATCTAGTGCTTTAAAGAAAAATGGCTACACAAATCGCACCATAGAGAAAGCTATTAATGCACAGGGTTTCCAAACAACGAACAACAAAAATTATGAACCGGGAAAACAACAAGTAGTCTTACCTATGTAAAAGGTACAACAGACAGAATCGAAAGAATTCTTAAGAAACACAACATACAAACAATACACAAGCCACAAACAACTATAGGTAAACTACTTGGAAACCCAAAAGATAAAATAAAAAATATATATATATATATATATATATATATATATATATATATATATATATATATATATATATATATATATATATATATATATATATATATATATATATATATATATATATATATATAATATACGATTTTCATATATGAACAAGACCCTGTTGTAATTTGACGGCAACTATGTTTTAAATTATAGATGTTTTCTCATGATAAATTTTGCCGTTGATTGGGATATTGCTGTTCAGTCGGGAACTATACTTGTTGATAAGCTTGGATTTGTCCGAGTCTAGAATTTGTAGTGTTCTGTTCAATAAATTGTCGTTATTGACTGTTTGCGTTTTAAACACCATACCATGACTTAGTCGAATTAAAGGTGGGCGTATCCTTTTAAAACATATTCCTAAATCTCCTTTGTGTTTGTTTTAGTTAATTATTTTCGTCAAACATTATTACACATTATAATAGGAAAATATTTTTCACAGCTAATGACTTGTCAAGACTGACATTGACGTTTTATAACGGATAATACACGCTTACATATATTTGTTTTCAAAGCCGACTATTCAAAAAATAAAATTAACCTCAACATTTATTTCATATGCAGTATTTTTTTCCAAGATCAATAAACTCGCTATTTTTAAACATAACTATAACTTTGAAAAGGGGGCAGAAGAAACCTTATGATTTTGGAAAAAAATGCAGTGTATTTCACTAAAGATAACGAAGTTGCTCTTTTGTTTTCGGTGCATCACATGTCAAAATAAAACGATATATATAAAAAACACTTTTGATGATCAAAATGAAAGTGAAACCACACCTCGGTAGTGTTTTCGAGATATTTAAGATCAAAATATAGTTACCGGTATTATAAGAATATTGTATTTTGTATTATCATCGGTAATTATAAAAAATCGGTATATATTAAAAAAATTACCAATGTTTTTATGTTAACGCGCTAACTTTAAATCAGCCATTCCCATATCTTGAGATGAGAATCATTGGAGCATAATCCAGGTTTATAGGAAATATTTGTATTATTCTTATAAAAAAATCCCTAGGTCAAGGGTTTGCTTTTAAATTTAAATCGGCAGGATAGAAGTATTATTGAAGTTATTCGATATTCTTCTAGGGTATCCGCTATGCATTTATTCATTACAATTTCGATTACTTTTAATGGAAAATAAATTGTAATAATTTATTAACTGTTAGAGCGAGTCAAACAGACTCCTCGAGTCCATTTGGCTGCTATTTTTAAGACTTTCGCCACAGCTACACTCGTCGTCTCCTGTATATTGTGTACAAATCGAACATAGGTCAATATATCGTGAAAGTTATTGCGAGTCCGTTATTGCCGAAAGTGATTTTGTTTTGAAAATGCCGGTGCATGATTTGGAGTCAGATTGACTTCTATCTGTGGTTACGCCACAAAAATAAATGTAACTGAAAATTATTAATTGCAGTGTTTTGCTTTAATTTTAGTAGATATTTTATTTTTTCCAAAAAAAATATATATTTTCTTATTTTTGTAATTTTTGTTTGATTGCCGTCTGTACTTATGTTACATAATATGTTTTTGATTAACTGCCGTGTAACTCTACAACTTAAGAAAATCAAGGGGAATTCGGCCAGGAAATGACTTTATTAACAATTTATTTTTATTTGCCCAAGCTTTCGAAATATTTTTATTTCCTCGTTTTTGAAAATTAAATTTGAACAATTTGATTTAATTAATAATATCTTGAGAAAAAAGCTTATCTAAAGCAGATAATTCTATAAGTAAAATTTTGATGTCAAACGTCAAATGACAATAAATATTTTTTTTTTGTTACTAAAGTATAACAAAAAATTGAAACTTTTAAATTTAAAGAGAATGTTCATATTTAAAAAAAATATGTTTAAATTTTAATTTCCATTATTGGAAAATTCTGTTTGATCTATAAATAAAATATAAGAGTAGGTTGAACTTCGAATTCTCGATATCTGTTTTTGTGTTCATTGTCAAAATTTCTTTTTTAATTTCTGTCGTTTCTAAAAATGTTCTTTTGGTTCTTTGGCATTATTTTCTAAGTGTAAGATTTTAGCTTACTAGAAATTGCATGTGTGGCCAGTATCAATTATATGTTCTAATAGTGTGCAAGATCTTTTGATTAATCTTATATATATATATATATATATATATATATATATATATATATATATATATATATATATATATATATATATATATATATATACAGTACGAATCAAAATTAAAGCACCACTATAAATTGCACAGCATTTCAATGTGGATTTTCTTGCGAACCGATGAACGGATTGTGATGAATTTTTTTTTTAAATGTAATTTTGTTTATCGCTAAAAACACCGCGATGTGAATTTTTATTAAAATTTTAGATTTGAGCATGTACAGGGGCCAACAATGGGAGAAATTTTTCTCCAGAATATTTGAAACACCCTGTGGATCGTTTCAGCCGTAACAGCGGATATACGCTTGATGCCAATTATAGCCTTATGTTTTCTTAACAATTTGGTTTTTGTTTTATGTCAATATTTCTATTTTTAAATGAAATACAGAGTAAAAGATTAAAGCGCACTAGTTTACTTTAACAATTTAACAACTTAAAAATAACAATAATAACAATATTGGTGGCAAGCACATAATTAGAAAAAAATTGAGAATATCAATGAACTATTTGCAGGCCAGTCCAGAGTCTCAATACCCACCTCATGTAAATACTCTTGCACTATACAAGCGACGTGGGGTCTTGCATTGTCGTCCATTAACAATACATGTTGGCCTATGTAAGGAGCAAAAGGAACAATATGTTCGGATAAGATGTCAGTAATGTCCCGTTCACTGTTCAATGAACCACCACGTAAAGAAATAAGTTCTGTTTGGGCAGTCAAATAAATTCTTCCCCAAACCATTACAGAACTTCTATTAAATAGCGTGGTTTGACGAATGTTACACTGTGAATAACGCTCATTTGGCCTGCGTAGTACTCGTATGCGTCGCGTCGGTCGGAGCTGTACAAACAAAACCTCGACTCGTCAGTAAACAAGACTCGCTCCCAATCCTCAAGATTCCAGTTTACATGCTGTCTGGCGAATTGCAGTCTCGCTCTACAATGGTTTGCGTTTAACCCCGGCCCTCTTGCTGGAATTCGGAATCTTAAATTCTGTTCTGCAAGTCGTCTTCTTACAGTGGATATACTTATTTGGACGTTATGTGTAGCATTAAGTTGTACCTGAAGATTTCTTGCTGTTACAAAACGTTCTCTCAAAGCACGTAACCGAATGAAACAATCCTGAATCACTGTTGTTCCTCAGTGCCTTTCTTGCCCATGGCGTCGGCTATGATCGTAAGTTTGCCCAAAACGGTAGATAACGCGCGATATTGACGAATGAGAAACTCCCAGTCTCTCAGCTATAGCACGGTAGCTTAATCCTTCCTCGGCCAATTTAATTGCTGCTACGCATTCGTACACGAGACAAATTCCTTGTTTGACGCTCCATAGCCGAAATTTTAACGCTTTTCAAAGATAAAATTGACACATAATAAACAAAGATGACAGTTTGTCAAACTTGTTCATTTCATGGCTTACCCCATTTTAAGATGTTGAATTGTTAAAATAAACTAGTGCGCTTTAATCTTTTGCTCTGTGTTTCATTTAAAAATAAAGATATTGACATGAATCAAAAACCAAATTGTTAAGAAAACATGGGGCTATAATTTGCATCAAGCGTATACCCGCTGTTACGGCTGAAACGATCCACAGGGTGTTTCAAATATTCTGGAGAAAAATTACTCTCATTGTTATATGCTCAAAACTACGCTATATATATATATATATATATATATATATATATATATATATATATATATATATGTATGTTTGCAGTTAAATTCGGCAAAGTCGGCCGTGATGGTGTTCGGTAGGGAGATGGATAGGAGAAATTTTATGGCATCCTTTAAAGACAAAATTGTAATTGCAGACAAACCTATCACATTTTATGAACATTATAAAAATCTAGGCCTCATTATGGACCAAGACCTGCGATTTTCTCAGCACATTAGTTAATGCTTACAAAAAAGTTACATTAATTTAAAATTAATATATCAACACAGAGTTGTATTAAATAGAAAAACTAAATATATGCTTTGTGAATTGTTGGTCCTATCCCATCTTAATTTTTGTGACACCGTATATGATTCCTGTCTAAAAACCATAGATATAAGAAAAACACAAAGACTTCAAAATAGTTGTTTGCGCCTGATTTACGGCATAAGAAAGTACGACCATATTAGCCACACTTTTAACCTCAACAATTGGCTTAACATGAAAAAAAAGGAGGCAATTTCATTCTGCAACGCTTTTCTATTCCATTTTAACAAGTAAAACACCTTCTTACTTATATAATAAAATTCGATACCGAATGGATATTCATAACTTGAATATTCGATTTAAAGTTACACTAACCCCTCCTCCCCACTCAACAGAAATGTATAAGAGATAATTTTTGTATCAAATTGCAAATGTAATGAATAAGCTCACTAATAATTTTAAAAATATAAAGTCCAAGCTTGAATTGATGTTAACCTCTATATTTCACAATTTGTACAATGTTTATGACTGACATATTCTGTGTGAGTAACCAATGCTTTAGTGTAACTTGAATTGCATTTAATTTTCTCTTTTGTGTTACTATGTAATGTTTGTTGCCGCTTTCTCTTGTTTATTATACATTTTTTGGGATGCGTTTATCTACTAGATTAGGGTTAGGTTTAAGAACAGGCATTTATTCCTTCCAGAATAAATGAACTGAATCTCGACCTTTCTGTACTTTATTTGTATTATTTATATATATTTTAAAATAAAAGTCTTTTATTATTACTATTATTATATATATATATATATATATATATATATATATATATATATATATATAATAAGTAAGTGGAATGAAAACATACTATCATTTAATACTCCCAACGAAAGCCAGGAGTCACAATGTAATTCAATGCCGGTCGTGGTATTAGCCAGCGGAGTAGTTGTTTTTGTGATTCAATTTTGTGCCTTTGCCCTACACGGGGCTGGCTAGTCTATGGCGGCCTGATGAGCTCTAATAAGAGCGAAATCGCGATCGTCGTTTGACTAAAATGGATCATTGTGTCTGCTGTGATGCAGAACATGTTCCAAACAAGGATCATTTTCTTGTTATGACGTTGGTGTAAGTGAAATGAAAACATACTATCATTCTAAACTTGGCGCCATATGGGCTTAATACATCAACTGACCAATAGATGGCTTCGTATGTGCCTGATTTATGCGATTAATTTGAAGCCATAACGTTTCCGTGTATCCATGTTGATAGTTGTACTCGTGTTTAATCTGTTTTTATTAAAACTGTGCTGCTATTATTAAGGTAGGGAAATCCTTATACATTCTAAATGTTCTGCATTTTATCTTAATAGGATACTGCGGATATTCTTCCGTAATTTAGGTCCAATTTGGTGCACTTTTACTACATATTTTTAGTAAAAACAAATTTAGGGTTAAGTTTACCGGTTCGGGTAAAATCGATCATGCTGGTCGATATTACCCTGCAGTGATCGATATTACTCTTCTAGATAGACTAAAAGGTAGATTTCAACCAAAAAAACTTACGTTGGGAAGAAAACCTGTCTTTTCCGAAAATCAGGAAAAAGAAATTGTTGAAACCATTTTAAAATTGTCCAAATTATTTTATGGATTGACAGCGCAAAGCATAAGAACATTGGTTTTTAAATATGCAGAGACAAATAAAATTACACATCCTTTTAATAAGGAGAGCGGGATGTGTGGCAAGGATTGGATCTACTCATTTATGCGACGTTATCCGCAGCTTAGTTTTCGTAAACAGGAAGCTACTAGCCTAAGCAGAGTTACCGCATTTAACAAAGGCGAAATGGAATTTTTTTTTAATAATCTTGAAATGCTTTTTGAAAAATACCATTTTGAAGTTCATCGCATTTATAACGTTGACGAAACGGGTATTTCCAATGTCCACAATCCGAGTCGTATATTGGCAAGAAAGGGAGAGAAACAAGTCGGCGTGATAACAAGCGGAGAAAGGGGTCAAAACACTACAACTGTATGCTGTTTTAGTGCGTCTGGGCAATATATCCCGCCCATGTTTATTTTTAAGTGAATGAGAATGAAAGATGGTTTGGAAAAAAATGGACCGGCAGGCGCGATATACAAATGTTCAAAATCTGGATGGATTACCGAAGAATTGTTTACAGAATGGTTGCAACATTTTGCGAAATTTGCTAATGCTTCTCCAGAGCAAACTATTCTTCTAGTACTGGATAACCATTCAACTCATTCTTCTTTGGCTTCCTACACTTTTGTCCTTGAAAACTGCTTACCACCAAGAATGTGATAAGTACATAAAAAGTAGAAATTATGAAAAAATCAAAGAGACTGATATTGCCGAACTTTTTGGGAATGCTTACAATAGGACGACCACAATAGAGAAGGCAATTAACGGATTTAAGACCACAGGAATATTTCCCATCAATCGTGATGTGTTCTGTGAAGAAGACTTTGTACCTATTCATAAAGATAATACAGATCTGCCAAATACAACGGCTCCAGCAGATTTACCATTGCAGGGAAATACATCTCAGAATATCTTAGAAGTTGTTGAACCCAGACAAAAGACTCCTTCTCCAGAACCAGGGCCAAGTGGATTGAGTGGAACTGTTCCAGGAAGACTCAAGAGCTTACGTAATACCAGATTGTCATCAAATTCGTCTGATTCTGAATTCAGTTTGGAAGAAGTTGTGGAAGATAGCCTAAGTGATGATGGTGATAAAACCTTAAAAATTAAAGAAAAAACAGAAAATACTTCTTTCCAAGACCTATGTCCACTTCCAATGTTTCAACCAAGAACTTCACAGCGAAAAAGGCAACATTCTCAAATATTAACATCTACCCCATTAAAAGAAGAGCTCGAAAATAAGACATTGAAAAAACAAAAAAAGGAAGAAAATGAAAAATTAAAAAAGATTACAAGAAAAATTGCAGACAGAGAAAAGGGAAATGAAAAGATTAAGAAGGTCACAAAAAAAATTTTGGGTAAAGTGGAAACTCAGGTTGAACAGGAAAGAGAAATTGATGAAATCTGTCCTATTTGTGAACAATTTGGATACAATGAGGTTTGGTGGCGCGGTGCCGTTCTTGTGCAACCTGGGCTCATGCTGACTGTACTAGTGCAGAAAAAGCTTCAGTATATATTTGTGACTTTTGCTCAATGTAATATTAGTGTTAAAATGTTGAAATAAAATAAATTCCAAAATATTACTACTCGGTCGATTTTACCCTACCTTGTGGTCGATATTATCCCATCGGTCGAAATTACCCGATTTTTTTACCTGTTTATAAAAATGCATTTTAAGGAAAAAAAACATTTTTTATTTGCAAAACCAATAGAAAAATTTTAGCAAATGAAGTAACGAAGCCATTTTACGGTTTTAGATACATTTGTACTAATACTTTTATTTAAAAAACTTAGTTGCGCTTAAGTAGTCGATATTCCCCCACTCTCCCCTATATATATATATATATATATATATATATATATATATATATATATATATATATATATATATATATATATATACTACAAGATGGTCAATGTAAAACATCTACATGATTATGCTGAAGCCAGACAGTCACCCTCCTAGCAGAGTGCTTTGGATCATTATCGTGCTGGAATTTCCAAAGTACTGATAAATTTTCTTCTGCATATGCTGGCGGCACGTTTTCCAATGTTAATGTATTCATACTAATCCATAGTATCAGTTATTCTATAAAGAGGGACAACACTATTCCAACAGGAGCAGCCCCATACATGATACAACTACCAGCAAATTTTACTGTTTTCATGGTGTAGCGCGGTAAATTCTTTATTTGGTGGACGCCAAACAAAACGTTTTCCATTAGAACCAAGTTTATTTACATTGGATTTATCTGACCATATTATCTGCTTTCTTTGATGAACATTCCAAGGAACGCGATTTCTAGCAAATGCCAAACGAATCGTTCGACTCACTTCAGAAAGGTGAAGCTTCTTCACTGATACTCAAAAAAGTTGTGCGTCGTTTAAACTATTACGAACACTTCAAACACTAAATTCCCTTGGATTTTCAACAAAAATTTCTTTCAAAATATCAACTGATGATTTCTGAGGGTCTGCCTTAAAAATGCGAACAATTCGACGATCTGTTTCCATACTCGTTTTTCTGGGACGCCGCTTCCTACCAACAGTTCTTCTGGTTCCATAAACCCTAACATGATGAACAGCGTTAAACACCGCCTCTTTGAAACGATTAACCATTTCTGCAATTTTTTGATACGAATAGTCTTTCCTATGAAATTAATAATATCGTTCATTTTCGTGACAACTTTTTCGCGAACCCGTATTTGCAGAAATTCGAATGAAGATTAACATTAAATTATTGACAGGAACGGAAGTCAACAACCCATTAAAACTCTATGGTAACGATTGTTAATTTTAAAATAAGCCTTCTTGTCCGAAAATGTTGATTTTCAATTTTAAAATATTTATTTATTTAAGTATTTAAATTAAAACATTTCCAATTAGTTTGCCGCTTAAAAATGAAGTGTTCTTCGAATTTTGTAAAATTCTAGTAAAATGATGCCAACAATAAAATGTTAAGCTACTTTCAGCATTACGGGCTTCAAAAACCTTAATTAAATTTGAATAGGAATCCTCATGGTCTTGGTTAGTTTAGTAGACCAGTCTTTGAAGATCTAAATAGAAATGTAGCTTTAAAAATGTTTAATTTTTTTATCTGTTCATGAGTTGGCCATAAAACTCGTTGTATATACAATATTTTCTAGAAAACTTTTTGTTTCCAATTTGAAAATGAAGTAGTTCTATACTGTATATATGTATGTATTGTATACGGTCTACCTAAAGAGGTGGGTAATCGTATATGATTATTTCTCTAAATTTTCTTTTTTCTTATCCCCCAGATATTTTGAAGCAAAAAAGAGTATCAAGTTCAGATGATTGAAGCGTTTTCAAGAAAAAATTGCCTTTTTTTTAAAACACTGCAATTATAACTTAATTAAATTAACATACTTGTACGGAAAAGATCCTGTCATTATTACTACTAAAAAAATTAATAAACCAGTTTGCCGATAAAATCATTTTTGAACCGAACATTTCTTGAATTCCGATAAAAAAATCTTTTTAGTCGCATGTCTCTCCGATTAATTTAAAGCCATATTAGATAGACCTTTTTGAAAAATCTCATCGAGTTCTAGCTAAAATAAATAAGAAATTATATTTTCAGTTTGATCCATTTAATGTGTTGTTTGACTGCAGCGTTTTATAAATTGTCGGTTTCGTCGAAAGCACTTTAATTTTTAGATATTAGTAGCAGTCTCCTGTATACGGTGTGTTTAGAAAGTCAGCTAAAAGATTATAAGGGGTGATTGCTTAGAAAATTAATTCTAAGGCAAAAAGTTTATATGGACACATATCTGAGTAGGCTTAGTTTTTAAGATACAGAATGTTGAGTATAAAAAAAAATATTTAATACATATAAACAGAAAACAGTTTTTTTTTTAATATTTAGGTAAGGCGTGCAGATATATTAGTCATAATTGTCAAAAGGTACTACCACAAGAAGAGATATTTTATTATATTATTTATTATATTTATAAAATCAAATAGATCTCTGAGGATTTAATGAAAGTTATTTAGTTAGAAATTAGTTTTTTTCTAAACATTTACAAAAGGTGTGCAGATATGTTATTACTCATAATTGCCAAAAGATAACAACATGGTGAGCTAACCCCTGAGCTAATACCAATAAAATAAAATATGATACGCCACTGATTTCCTAGAAATCTAATATTTTTTGAGATTGACCCATTAGCATTTTAGAGAAAATTCGTCATATGATTTTTTGACTACGATATTCTTAAATTCTCATTTCTTAAAAAAATATATAAAATGTGTATTATCTGTATTCCAATGTATAAATATTTATTACGATTTTCTATTATATTTAACGCTTTAGTGGGTTTTGTGAAATCACAAGGAATCGTAATGAGCTTTGGCATTTTAACATAACAGTTGACAGTATTAATTAATTATTCCATATTTATAAAATTTCTCTCCCTCTCTCCCTCTCTCTCTCGGTTATATTCTAGCTGGTTGATCGACTAGTCTCTGAGGATTTAATGAAAGTTATTTTACAGTATAAGTCGTACCATAAAAAGTGTTGGAATATCTACTAGTAGCGACATCTATCAGCAATTACTATATTTTTAGTCTCTATCTATAAAGTATAGTCTAAAAAAGTTTGGAACAGCGTATTCCTCACTCCAGAATCATGGCCCTCGCCATATTCTAAACTTAGAATATATATATATATATATATATATATATATATATATATATATATATATATATATATATTAGGCTATGAATATCTTTAACATCGCATCTTTTTCTCTTCTATTTAATTACTGGTGAAAAACTATTGGGCGTTGAAAAGTAACTGGGGACCATAGTTAGCTTTGCCATTCTAATATAACAGATGAGACAGTATTAAATGATTTTTTATATTTATAAACTTAAATTGTCAGAGAGACAGAAAAAGAAATCGGTAAATTCCCTTTGCTCGCAACAACGAGAGGCGTTGTGAATATTTCCATTTATTAGGAATAGTAGTGTTACCCAGTTTCTTTCCACACATGGTCATTTAGTGTACTGTCTTTCTAAACGTTTTTATTGGGCGCTATTTTGTTTCACTATATTGGACTTGTAACAGTTTCTACCCATGCCACCCTTAATATTTGGGCATAATTTAGAATAAATTGAATAAAGAGTTTTTACATTGATTTTTTATCTTTTT
The DNA here is from genome assembly GCA_030620095.1 of Kuschelorhynchus macadamiae. NCBI lineage: Eukaryota > Metazoa > Arthropoda > Insecta > Coleoptera > Curculionidae > Kuschelorhynchus > Kuschelorhynchus macadamiae. Next base: position 46,394 of record JAUTXW010000592.1, read on the forward strand.
AACAATTCTCTAGGCCGCTATTTTGTTCCACCATATTGGATTTCGACCAAAATATTACCAGGTTATCTCCACATAAACTGCAATATTTGATTAAAATTTGAAGTCAATCGGACAAGTTGTTTATAGCTAAGCTGCAAACTGACAAATAGACAGGCCGATGAATTGAGAAAACATATTTTTTAGCAGCTAGAAACGCTAAAACGTAAAGGTATTCAATACTTAGAATACCCAAACAAACATTTCATTTGCTCGTAATTTTTTTCCGCCATTTTGAATTTATATCACAGTTTTATCAATTCATCTTTATACCACAATTAATTGTTATACAAAATTTGATATCAATCTATTAAGTACTTTTATCAGGCTGAATTTTTAAATATTTTCCTGAGCCTCCATTTTTATCACCATTTTGAAATCGTTCCAAAATTTTACCAATTCATTTCTACGTAATACTTAATTCTTATGCAAAATTTGAACTAAATTCGATAAATAGTTTTTTATAGTAATAATATTTTTAACATTTGACTAGGCCGCCATTTTTTTTTGCCATATTGTATATTTAAAAAAATGTTACCAGGTCATCCCTTTTTAATTTTTGACCAACATTTGAAGTCAATCGGATAAGTAGTTTTTTAGCTATGCCGCGACCTGACAGACTAACAGACCGAAAGATTGATAGACAGACAAACCGACGGAATTGAGAAAACATGTTTTGCGGCATCTAGTGACCCGTAAACGTTCACGAGGGAAGTAAAAATCGGTAAATTCACTCCTACCCACAACTTTTCGTACATAGTTCGACTACTTATAATAAACAGTCTATATATACATATAATTATTTAGTATTAACTACATACAAATCGTAAAATGTAATTTATTGCAATTTTTCAAAGTTTATAATTTATTTATTATTATATTATTTTATAACATTATTTACTTAGTCCAAAAATGAAAAATTATGTTTTTTATTATTTTCCTTCACGAAACGAAGGTTTGTTTCTAGGAAATGGAATTATAACGAGTATTTAGACATTTTATTAGGCCGCCATTTTGTTTTCCCATAATCGATTTACACCAAAATATTTTCTGTTTATCCATATATTATACTTTACAGAAAATCTCGAGGGTGATTTTTTTCTCGATTACAATACTTAAAACAATGTAAAAATGCTTTTACAAAAAACAAGCATCCTAGCAGATCACATTTAAAAAAAATGTTGGATTTAACAAACTAACAATTTTTTGTGGAATTATTATTTCTGAAAGAATTCGGTGATTTCAGGAAGACTTTTAAAAACCAAAATAACTATTAACAAGTGGATAAGGATATTTATGATAGGGAGTCGATTGTTAGGCCCTGTTCCGGATTCATATTCCGATCATCGCCCAATCAGTCTCCTGCCAGTGCTATCTAAGGTTCTGGAGAGGGTTATCTTCCAACAAGTAAACTCATATGTTAATAGAGCAAATATTCTTCCTGAAAGACAGTGCGGATTCCGAAAGTGCCATAGTACTGCGGCAACTGTTGATTGGGATTGGGACTTGGATACAAGAAAAGTATCTCTAATGGTGTTTCTTGACTTCTCTAAGGCATTCGATACCATAAATCGTTCGCTTATGTGCGCTAATCTTAAACACTATGGATTCACGGAGAGAGCACTGAACTTTTCTCAATCGTATCTTCAGGAAAGACGTCAGCGTGTTGTAGTGGGAGCCTGAGGGGTCCATCCCTGGTCCGCTTCTATTCATAGTGTACACAGCGGATATATTAATTAACATTACCTCATGTGTTTATAATGCCTACGCGGATGGTACTCAGTTGCAATATGGGTTTTACTCGTACGAACATCATGCTGCTGAGTACATCGTGAATGAAGAGGTGCATTAACTGGAGGAGCTCTCGAGAGAACACAACTTAATATTAAATCCGGGGAAATCTATGTTGATGGTATTTACCTATATACCTGTTAAACATAAGCATAAATGGCAAGAAGCTTCCGAGTGTATACTATGCTAAATCGTTGGGTGTAACCTTTGACAAAAAACTTCAACTCTCACAACAAACGAGTAATATTCTAAAGAAATCGTATCTCAGCCTTAAATTGTTGTTCAATAATAAAAACATACTACCACAAAATCAAAAGCAGATAAGAAACTCCGAGAGTGTCAAGGCATTTCAGAAACTATACAAAGCCTTATTGCTTACGCGTCAGTATCCAGATCTCTGATGATATGGGTATCCTCTCTATGTATGTTGTTATGAATATTATAAGTTTTATGTTTTGCTTAAACTATTCATTTTTATAGTGTTTTTATTTGTTTTAAAAGTTTTTTGTTCTGCAAACATTATATTTAACTCTTTCTGCTATTTTTTGTATTTAATTTAGAGCATATGAATGTATAGCAGGCCCTTTAAGGAAGGTTAAGTGTAAGAATAGCTGTTAAGGTAAACTTCGCCTTTCTTGAGGTGTCGGTGGGATTATTCCCAAAACATTTGAGTTAGAATAATTTTGTTAATTTCATTTTGAAATAACAGACGTTTATTATTATTATGACTTGTTGTCTCACAGTATTCCTGTGGTTGTATTTTATATTGACGGGATTATACCAAGTCAGTACAAAAAATAAAAATAAAAAGAGGAAATGGAAAAAAAGCAAGTATTGTGTATTTAGAAATGATTCAACTATGCTACATGTTTTCAAAAACATAACAAACGTTTATTATTATTATGACTTGTTATCTCACAGTATTCCTGTAGTTGTATTTTATATTGACGGGATTATACCAAGTCAGTACAAAAAATAAAAATAAAAAGAGGAAATGGAAAAAAAACAAGTATTGTGTATTTAGAAATGATCCAACTATGCTACATGTTTTCAAAATGACCGGTTCCTGGATGTTACTGTGAATGTCTGTTTTAAGTCCTAATTGAGCCAAATGCGGTGTAAACGTTGTTGGGGTGAGACCTGTTACTGATATGACGAGAGAAACATTGATGACTCTTTCCTGTTTGATTTTCTCTTTTTTGGATTGAAAGGTGATATCGGGTCTATTTGCGGGGATGGTTTTATCTGTGTGGATGTCAATGTCCCAGTAGAGCTTGTAGTCTTCGTTTAGATGTTGGTGTATAATGGTAGTAAGAGTCTGTGTTCTCCGTTAGTTTGTATGTTGTGGCTAATGCTTGATGAACGACCTTCGCTGCTAAGTTGTGCCTCGCGGTATATTCAGTTCCGGCCATTATTCTACATCCACTCGTTATGTGATCGACCGTTTCTTTCTGCTGGTGACATCTCCTACACCTCTCGTTTTCAATGATTGTGTCCTTGATGATGTGCTTTCGGTAGTTTCTGGTTACTATAACTTTGTCCTGGATGGCAAGCAGGAAGCCTTCTGTTTCAGGGAACAGCTGCCCTTCTTGTAACCACGTATATGAAAGCTTTTTACGTATATGGTCTTGCTTTATGTGGTATCTGTGTCTTCCGTGAAGTGTTTTTTCAGACCAGGTGTTCATCTTTTCTAGTCGTGCTTGGATGTGACTGTGTGCGTCTGCTGCGTGGCTCGTTTGAGACAGGTCGAGCGGTGTATAATTCTTGTCTGCCTTCACTATTGCCTTGTGGAGGTTAGTTTGTTTGTTGTGGAAGAATTTTCTGAGTTCATAAATTTGTTTTTATTTAGCGATTGCATATCTATAATTCCCCTTCCTCCTTCTTTTCTCTCGATGGTGAGTCTTTTCTTGCATGCGTTGGGATGTAACTTCCTGTTTAGTGAATTGAGTGCGGATGAGAATGTGAATGTTTTCTATGTCTGTGTGTGACCATTTAATGATACCAAACGAATACGTAAGAATAGGTATGGCGAAGATGTTAATAGCTTCCGTAAGATTTCTGGAATTCAGTTTTGTTTTTAGTAGCTTTGTTAGTCTGGTTTTAAATTCCGTCTTGAGCTCTGTTTTGATATGAGTGTGGTTAATTTTGGTGCTTTGATGGAAGCCTAAGTATTGTACGTTTCTTCTTTGAGCATGTTATCTATAGTTTCATTGTTGATTGTTTCCCCCATGGGGTGGTCTTTCCACTGTCCCTTATTGATATGAAGTAGCTTGCATTTACTTATACCAAATTCCATGTTGATGTCCAGGGTAAACGTTTCTGTGATTTGAAGGAGTTCCTTTAGCTGTGCCTTTGTGCTTGCATATAATTTTATGTCATCCATGTACAAGAGATGGTTTATTTTGTGTAGGTTATTTTTTTGGTGTTTAATTTGGAATCCGAAGTTTGTGTTATTCAGTGTGTTTGAGAGTGGATTGAGACAGAGGTAGAACCACAAAGCGCTGAGTGAATCTCCCTGGAACATACCTCGTCTGATGTATGATCTCTTCTGTTTCGATGTGCTCTTTTTGTGTTCTCAGTTTGATTGATTTTAGTTTTCCACGTACTCATGATTTGCGTAAGAAATTGCCTGATGTTTTTATTGACTTTATATAATTCTAATACTCTGGTTAGCCAACTGTGGGGTATCGAATCAAAGGCTTCTTTATAACCTATGTAACCAGTATGAAGGTTTCTATAATTTTTCCTGGTTTGTTCCATGGTGACGCTGTCTATAATGAGCTGCTCCTTGCATCCTCGGCTGTTTTTCCTGCACCCTTTTTGTTCTTCCGTTAGAATCTTTTTGTGTGCTAGATGTTGTTCTATTCTCTTGGTAATTGTGGCTGTGATGATTTTATATAGGGTTGGAAGGCACGTAATAGGTCGGTAATTTGACGGGTCCTTATGGTCTGAATTTTTGGATTTAAGGTATGTTATTCCTTGGGTGAGAAAACTGGGAAGTGTGCTAGGTTTTAAAATAATTTCGTTAATTTGGCGAGTGAGAGCTTCATGTGTGGAGGTAAACTGTTTGTACCAGAAGTTATGAATATTATCTATTCCAGGACATCTCCAGTTATGCGTGTATTTGATTGTTTCTGTTCTGACCAAATACTTTTCCAGTATTCTGTGATCTCTTGTTTGGTCGGTGGTTCTATTACTCGTGCCTCCTCATTGCTCATGATTGTTTGGTAGAACTGTTTTTCGCTTCTTCGAAACAGGTTCTTAGCGTCCTTTCTTTCATTTGATTCTTTGTATCTTCGGAGGCTTGCGGCATACACAGATAATTTTTGCTTCAGAGTGTCAAGGATTTCTGTGAGCGTGTAATCAGGAAATGCAGATTTGATTTTCTCTACACTTTGTGTTATACGTTTTGACTTGTTGCCGTTCATGGATTGGGTAGGATGTCCCAATTCTTTTCTAATTTTGTTAATTTTGTTTTCTATCCTTATCTGCCATTTGAATTTTGGTTTTATGTTGTTGGTGTTTCTGTGTCGTGGCGGGAGTTTCTGATTGTTATGTGTTATCGTGGTTATAGCTGCTGCGTAGATTACTGTATGAATGTCCTCAACTGTGCTCGCATTCGTTATGTACTCGAGAATTATTTGTTCGTTGATGGTCTTTAGGATTTTATGTATGTCCGTTTGAAGATTACACAAGGAATAGGAAATTGTCGGAAAGTTTAGTTATGTCAGTCCTTAATTATTGCAACATTGTTTACTATCCTTGCCTTGATGTCATAACAAAAAAAAGAGTTCAAAGTATTCAAAACACATGCTGTCGATTTGTATTTCGACTACGTAAGTATGATCATATTTCCCCTAAATTTGTCGAACTAAATTGGTTAAAATTTAACAAAATCGTACACCTTCATTACTTTGCATTTCTCCATAAGTTGTTTATAAATTCTGAACCAATGTATCTCCGTGAAAAACTTATAGCTAGAAGCGCAATACATGATCTAAATATACGCTCGTCTACCACCCTCACAATGCCGATTCACTCCACCGCCCTCTTTCAAAACTCTTTTACATTCAACGCTGTAAAATTGTATAATTCCTTAAGCACCCACAATAAATCACTTCCGCCTCTGGCGTTTCGGCGAAATATCAAAATCGGCCTTCATCATAATCAACTCATTACTCTGTTCTGATCTTTTTTTTTTTCATTTCTCCAGTTATCTTATTGTCCATCATGCGACCCGGTCATTTGTTTGTTTATCTGATATTAATTTTTCATTAAACTAACATTACTATTTGAAATTCTGTGTATGTGTGTGTATGTATGTATATATGTATTTATGTATGTATGTATATATGTATATATATGTATGTGTGTATGTATGTATATGTGTATATATATACATATATAATATAATATAATATAATTTATTTTACATTATTTATATTGTTATTTTTTATTATTATAGATAATTTTGTTATTTTAGGTAAGTTTACTATTAATAATTTTTACTGTAACATGGTTAAGTGTAAGAGTAGCCTTAGGCTATTATTATTTATCATCTTGTACTATACCACACCATTGTAAAAAATTATTTAAATAAAAGCCGTTAAGTAAGTAAGTAAGTAAGTAAGAATAGGATATATTATTATTATTATTACTATTATTATTTAGGGTTAGTTAGTTTAAATGATTTCCTTCACCAGCTCACTAAGTTTGATCGTTGACTTTTGGGACATTTTCTTTTAGATTCTGAACAAAAGAGGATGACAGTTTAAATACAAATCCAGTTATGCTCAGGCTTAAGTAATAAAATATTCAACGCAATAAACCCTGTTTAATTAACTTCTTTTAAAAGAGAAATTAATAATAATTCATAGCAAATTAGCAGTAGTTTTTACACAATTTCTCAAGCAAATATGTCAAAATTACCTCACTATTTTCTATACGTATTTAACCAAGCCATCGACCAAATATTGGAAAACTAATTACGCTATTACAACTGCCTGAATATGAACAATGTGTGTCGGACAGCAAACCACATTTATCAAAACTTCAATTGTCTACACGTAGCTTGATTATTGAAATTGCAACATTGATTTCAGATGTAGGATTGATCGTCTTCCAGTTAGGTCAAACATAAGCCTATTTGTTTGTCAGATCAAATCGGTTGATGTATGACATACCATAGCATATCCGCAAGCTAAATTTTATGAACAGGAAGGAAATGCCATTTCCGTTCCCTTTCGAAAGACTGCGAGCCGTCGCTGTACAGGGATATTCAAATAAAAGTGAACAATTTTTTGTTGAAGATAGAAAAAATGGTAAATATAAAAGTGGTGTGGATTTTTATGAATCAATTATTAATATTTTTATTAAATTATTAAGATAATAAAATTTTAGTTTTAGTTTAGGTTAGCTGCACTGTGGGAACTCTCCTGTACAAGAATAAAATGTTTTATCCATAGAAGAGCTTTTCATTTTCATGTCAGTTTATTGCTAACTTAGTCATTTAAGTTAACAATAAACAACTGCACTTCGATATTTTCATGTTTTTCAATTTATTTGCTGAAATTAATTTCTAGCTTTTATTAAGTTATAGATTTATAATTTTTTATTCATTTTTTGTTCTGAATTTGAGTTTTCCCTGATGTCGAGGGCTGCCGATGTTGAGTGCAACATTGTATAGATTCTTAAATTATTTATTTATTAATGAGGCAAGAAAAGAAAGTGAGACAAGGCAATAATCTTTAAAATGTTTAAATATTTTTTATTTTTCTATACGTTTCTAGATGATGATGATTATACGATTATAGTAACTATTAAAATAGTAAAACTATGTGTATAGGTTAACTGATAACAATAGTAGTTGCTTTTATCGATTAGAATAAAAAATTAAAGTTAATAAGATCATTGGGGTTTTAACTAGACACTAAGTTTGGAGTGCTACAATGACTATCCAACTATTACATCACCTTTAAGGTAATCGAATCCTTTGATTGCGCTATGGTATAAAGAAGTTTTTGTATAAAATAATGAATATAAAAATGATAGCTTTTTATAGAGACCCAGTGCGTTTTGTTTGATGTATAATATATTTTAAAGTAGTTTTTTTTGCAAAAAAAAGTATTATAATAATTATAGTAATGACCAATATTTTAAAAAGGGGTACAGTATAGTACTTCCATATGTAACAAACTTTTCCGTTCGTTACAATGTTTGGTTCAAAATTCATTTTAAACTAAATAATATTAACAATTTTCTAATTAATAGCATCAAATCACAATTTTACTGGATTAACAATTGCTTGGAATATTAAGCTCCGCAAGCATGGCACCGAAGTTATTATATCGATCCCGAATCAACAGATAGTAAATTCTCGCTTTGTAAAACACGTTAGAAGGAAATTTCTAGATTCAGATTTCGTCCGCCACATTTAAAATAAAATTTATACATATGCTTTTCAATTTCATGAATATTATTATAAAATGGTCCCTAATTGATTCTTTATTAGGTGTATCACATAGATAGTTGTATTGAGAAAATTTCCTGAGTTTTAGATTGATCAAATATTAACTATTAATTGGGTTTTTCATTATTAAAAATCTTAACTGCCAAAAATAGATTCTGAATTGGCGCCATGTTTTGGTGAGACATACAGATGTACTGTTTTTATGTAGTCCGATTCCATAAAACCAAGTGGGTCAGTCGTTTCGAGCCTCTTTTGCAAAATTTCTATTGTTGAAAGCAAACATGAGATAAGTTAGTTGGAATTTAATTAATATTTTAACTTAGTCAGCCTAGATGCTGGATTAAATCCAATAAAATCTCAATTCAGTAATGGATTACTGCTTTCTTAAGCCAAAACATCTGCTAAGTTAATTTTGAGTGTTTTCTGGCAAGAAAAATTACATTTTTGTGCATTGTGAACATGTTAACTCATTTCGCCATTTTGTTTCTGTTTTTTTTTCTTTTAACATTTTTCCTCTTTTCTAGAATTTTCTCCCTACCACTTTCAATTGTTTTAATTATTAATTGGAAAATGGATATTAAAAGTAAATAATCAATAAAATGAAGAATTTATTGCATAATTCAAATTAAAAGTGATTCCTGGGCGAGGAAAATTTAATGGTAACTGTTTTGTGGTAAATCTTCTCAATTCCTGGAGGAAGAAGTCCTTTTTTAGTACCGTGTGGTCACATTTTCTGGACAAGTGCTGTGTGGCCAGTTCCAGGGTGTCATTGTTCCTGTTTTGGACTTGGATAGTCTACAAGAAATGACGCCATAGCAAGGATATACTCCCGGACATATGTTGAAAAGATAAGTGATTTATAATTTTCTTATTTTCGCTTCTTTGGATTAATGTAGTGGCCATGCATTAATCATTAGGAATTACTTAATGCTTATTTGAAAACTACATACCGAAACCTCTCTTCAGTCTTCAATTCCTTCTTTTTATTAATTAATAATATATATAAAAATTTTCGTTTCGATTTACGTAAAATTTAAACATATCTTCTTGATTTAAATATATCAAATTTAATGTAGGTATGAATTAATACTTACACTGTGTATAAATATTGTCTATGTGGCATTGGTATATTTACTTGTAAAAATTATTATCTGCACTAAAATATTAATTTCTTAAAGATTTTTGGACACTTACATTTATCTTAATTAGGTATAAAATTTTCTTTCTTATAAATTATGTGAGTGTATATTAAATCAAGGTATCATACTAGTGAGTAATACCATTGATATTTCACTAATTTAAATTTAAGATTGTGGCATTTTATTTAATGGTAAATTTATTGGGATTATGGAACTGAAATTTTGATTTTCTTTTCTATTGTAATTTTCCTCTAATATCAATTTGGGCTTTTTGAATTAAAATTTCTCTTATTCTATCTTAATTTGAATTTATAATAACTTGACTATTTATGATTAAATTTTTTCTACTTAAGAAATTTACTTAAAAGTGTCTAGAATTATCTAGAGACATGTTGTCATTTTAGAAATTTTGCATAAGGTCAAATATCAGCCGATCATAAAATTGAGTTTCATTGTTTGTTTGTTCAAAAAGAACTTCATAATATCAACTAATTAAATTAAATCAAACTGATTTAAGATCAGCTGCTTTACTAATTAATATTCAACAACCGAACACATAATTGAGTTTCATTGTTTGTTTGTTCGAAAAGAACTTCATATTATCTACTAATTAAATTAAATCAAACTGATAAAAGATCAGCTGCTTAACTAATTGATAATCAACAACCGAACACATAATTGAGTTTCATTGTTTGTTTGGTCACTAAGAACTTCACATAAATAAAATTCAATCATACTGACAAACGATCAGCTGCTTAAAAAATATTAAAAAAATCTAATTAACTAAATTTATTTAACCCATTTAATTTTTTTAGATCTATATGATTTTCTTATCCTTGCTGACTTAAATCGTAATTTACTATCTTTGTTAAATTGAATCGTTTGAATATTTTAACTTAATTTTATGAGAAAATGTACTTTCTAACCTTAATTTAATAATTAATTGATTTTTATGCATATATTGAGAAAAAATAAATAACCAAATCTTTTCCAAAATATAAAATATAATCATTTCAATTGTAAGAGAAATTTAATTTCACTTCCACTTCTAAATTGTTATTAATCTATATATATGGAAATTTATAAACTGACGTATGTCAGGTACTTATATTGTAAAAATTGAAAACAATATTCAAAAAAAACACAGTCCAAGGAAAAATAAATTGGTAGTTACGTGACTTTGTCTTTCATTTATTTAATTTAGGTCACATTAGCATATATTTTATCTTTATTTTTTATTAAATATCTAAATCTAATTATTTTAAGTTGCTCTCTTCCTTTGTTTTATATCTGTATATCTTTCTTCTTCGAGCTCCTATAGCTCTGGCGCCCATAGCCAAATTATAAAAAAACTTTTCCAACGTTTGCTAAGTTCAATTAGCCGGAGTATTTTACATTAAAGTTATAATCTTATTAAGTTACTCTAAAACATCAGCTAGCCGAGTCGAACTTACGATTTTATAATAGTTTTTCTTAGTGATCTTAAGAGTCATTTAATAAACATAAAAATATAAAAAAGCACTAAAGAAAACTTTATACATACTCGAAGTTTTTTTTCTCTTGTATAAGGATCTCTGCAGGCATGACACTAAATATCGCTGAAGAATCTGTAATTTATGTTGTTTGGATATTCAGGTTGTTTTATTTTTGATGCTATGGACTTTTAGTGAAATGGCAGTAGTTTATTTTTGGCTTATCTTTAATTTGACTTACTAGGTCATCTCCATATGACAGATCGACAGACCGAGAGACCGACAGATTTTTTCACGATTACAATACTTCTCTTTGTGTCGAAACAGTTTATGGAGTTTTGTTTATGCGGAGGCTATAGCTTTCAGCAAAATACTCCAGTTTCCCGGATTGCCTTAATACTTAAGGACTAGATCATTAAAATGAGAGAACTAGACCCAAAAAATTATACAGACTGTACTGTAAAGGCCATATAAAATCTAACAGCAAAAATAATCATGGATCACTATTTAAGGGGTACAAAATTTAAATGAATGTTTTTGACCAACACGAATTCAAATCGGCGAAAGAAGCAAGGGATTTTAACCGCCCTGATTTGCAGAAACAGGAAAATAAAAGGAAAATAAGTTCTGCTTTTCTGGAGTACGAAGAACTAAAGTTATTAGTGGATAGCTGTGATCGAAACACCCCTGAAGGTTTGCAAAACAATTTTTTTTTGCTTTCATATGAGTTGGAATCAGGAGGCGAGGTGGAGAAAAAGTAATAGCACAAAAATGTTCCTTAAAAAAAGTATTGGCAGATTATTTTCCTTGTTTAAAGTAAAACATGAAGATATTAAAAATGAAAGACTCTTTCTAATTGCAAATCGGTATTGGAAAACTAGCAATCGATGGTATAAGAATAATCCTGTTGGCAAGAATGAAATGGCAAAGTGGACCACAAAGCAAGCTGAAAATATTGATTATTGTTAAATAAATACTATTTATATTATGCTTTTCCTTTTTATACGAGAAATTTTCTGCGAAATATCATGTGAGCACCACAAATTAACCAAATAATTTGGAAAAAATTCGTGTTTGTTTAGAAAAACGCACTCCCAAATTTTTTCGTTGTTTCAGATAATAGCCCTGCTCCCCCTGTGGAGATGTTTTATGAAACTGGAGCTGTTTGCTATGCAACAACGAAGAAAATAAAAACGTGCGGTTTGCAGGTAACAAAATTTTTTTCCGAATTGTCGGTAATTTTTGTTGCACTTTTGATATTTCAACTGATAATTTAGCTCAAAAGTTTGACTTTATTTGACAAGGGTACGGTGACTCCTGCGACTTTTACACAGTTCCCAGTAAACCTGCTCGACTTTTCGAAAAAAAACTGTCTTTAGTTTTTGTTGAATTTTGGATACAAGAAATCTAGGTTGATTACACGTAGCCGTTGTATCTTAAGCAAATTAATATAGCTTTGTTAGATTAAATTTCGGTATACTGTGTGTCAATATGTTTACAATATAGAAGCTTGTACAAACCCATGTAGGATTCCTGCTCTTGTTAATTTTTGGGTGGATATCGCGCTATCTAGGTACACAGAGAAACTTTTTTAACTCTTTTTTAAGATAAAAGAAGCAGTTTAGTTAAAATCACATCATTAGCCTAGCCAGGTAAAGTACGCAATGGTATTGAAAACCCAGAGCTTTCGTGAAAAGAAATATTAATATAAGAACTATTTTGTGTCAAGAAATTTGAAAACTAATTTCTGGTAATATGTTTTCGATCCTACGGTTATTGTAAAAATTGGCTTGATTATACTCTCATTAGCAATAAAACCCAAATAAAACAATTGTTTTTAATTTCTGGCGTCTCTCATTTATTTTAATATCGTGTATTACCTCTTCGTTTCTCAATAACCGCTAACATACGATGACGTAATAAATTTTCTTGGAATTACTTCTCGGTAGATTCTGATGGCTGTCATTAGATCTTCTCTGTTGTTAAGCGTAGAATTGCTTGGTCAACCAACCCTATAAGTTTTCTATGATATTCAAGTCATGGAAAATGGCAGGCCAATCCAGGACATTTATTTCATTGTCATTTAACCATGTATTTATGATTCTGGCTGTATGAATCGTTCCAGTATAGTGCTGAAATGTCCATTGTTGATTGGGAAATAAAGCGGCAATATCATCAGCTTGCCTCTGGATCAAATCGAGGTACATTTGAGCATTTTGTCTTCCTTCCACAATTTCCTCTAATCCTCGACTGGGCAATGCAGTTTTCGCTTATTTTATTACCCAGCCACCTTTGATAAACAATTTCGTAAAAGTCGATGTGAGAGTAATTAAATGTCCCTAATCGATGGGTAAGAGTAGTCAAGTGACGCGCGTTATAAGTAGAGTTTTTTGACTATTAGTGCATTGTGCTAGATTTTATCAAAACCCTTAAACTTTTTTATCTCAGTTTACTTCTTATCCATCAGTCAAGAAAGGTCAATGTCGAAATTCAAATCAGCAGGCAGTAGAAACCCCCAGTGAGAAGATCAATTAAACACTCTCCCTTTCGCAAGCTCACTTATCGCGCGAACGTTTAATAAACTTTACTTACCGACCATCAACATTCGCTACATTTTCTTGTTTATTTAACCCCCTTATATCGGTTCCCAAAGTCCATTTGTCAGCATGCCAATACACAAAACCGCGTAACAAGGGGCTAAACACTACCCGTCCGGTTCTAAGCGAGCGTATTTAGAAAGGGGTCCAAATAAATTGCCCAAATTTACCAGCGATATGTTAGTAACCGCGGACAAATGTGCTGATTATCTGGTTTTTCGATTGAAAAATTGGCATGGGTTTCGAAACGTTTGATACCAGAAAGGGATATTTATATACAGGGAGACTAATTATATCGGTATTTTGCGTTTCATGTAAATAGGGTGACTAGGAGGACGGTGTACGACAGTTATAATTTATCGCATATTTTTATTGCTTCAACTGCTAGTTGCTGTATTTTGAGCAACCCATAATAATAATTACACTTACCCGCTGATTGTTTAACTTTCCGATTCCAATAAAAAATAAAAAATCAAACTGTTGACACTCAAAGCTTTTTTTTACTAATCCACACAAAAATTTGTCAAAAATATAAGAAGTCAGACTAGCTAGCCCAGGTTGGTTTTGAAAAATATTATAGTTCTACGAGAAGTTCTCTGCATTAAGCAACTATTAGTACAAAGAGCTATGATACCGACCATCAAAACGTTCTTCATAATGAGGACTCGTTTTTATACTACTGATCTTAGAATCACGTATAGACAAAAAAGATACACGAATAATCATTTCATTATTTGGAACTAACAGCTAAACATCTGTCTACCTGAGGACCACAGATAAATAATGAGTTTTTCCTTTTTTCAAATTCTGGATTCAGCTGCCACTTTTTTGCTTTCAGCGTCATTTTACAGCACATTACCGTAGCGACTACGAGCTGATGAGCAGTATGCGGTCGGTAAATCCCTGAAAGGCATAATTATTTATTTTCTTTAGTAAAGGCACATCATTTCCTCTTTCAAAGGGTTAACTCCTAGGATATCTACTGTTATTGGCTTATAACCGTTACCATAAAAACGACGCGAGACACATTCCCCTGGTACTCTCTGGTCATAGCACGAACTGTGGACTTAGATAAGATAAGCCTGTCCAGAAGAAAATTTCACATTTCCCACGGCTCCTAGGAATCTCCGTCTCACAGTTATATAGGACGTTTCTTCAGTGATGTTTCCTCTATAGTCGTTGGACCGCCCTTGAAAATTTCTTCCCGCCGTTAACCGCCTTTCCATGTTTAACATTTGTGTCTGATAGTGCAAACAATTTACGTAAAAATAAATATTAACTTAAACTTTCTGATTTTGACTAAGATTTCGACCTTCCTCTACTAGAATCTGCTGCAGCTGAGAAGATTTTTCCATCCCCTTATTTTGAGGATCCTTGTTGCTTTGGGCATCCAATTAAATAAGAATACAAACGTGTTCTGTTCAATACCAAATATTTGAAAGTCAAATATTCGAATTAATATTTCCCTAGGAATGTAATAAGGACAGCAATATTTCTCTCATGAGCTTTAGAAAAACATAAATATGCTCTTGAAGTTTACCATATATTTCCCATATTTTTTCCTTAACCTTGGGAAACAAGAAGGTATAAAAGAAATGGGGTTCGTGTGCTTATGTAATGAAATATGGCTGCACACTCGAATAGATTTTGGAGTTGTACGTAAGGAGCATATAAACAGCAATTTAATCTGCTAACTTGTTATTTTAAATAAGCCAATAAAAGTGTATTTGAGCAATATACCGGACATACAAGATATTATGCAAAGTTGGTATAAAATTATAAATTTTGTTAATAAAGAATCCATAAATTATAGGAAACGTTAAAGTCAGTTAATCTTGCACTATGTCTCTGTTTAGAAACATTGTAGTTTTTCATATTTGGAACTGTATATATTCTGTTGGTATACAGGATGAGAGAAAAACCATTACAAGAATAATAATAATTTAAGGAACATTTTTATGTGACAGAAGTCAAAACTAAAACACTAAATAGTTTATAAACTTTTATCCAAGATTATTATTTACTTCACCTATATGTGATTAAGGAATCATAGATCTTGGGATTAGACCGGGTCAAATTAGATTTACTATCCAAAGTTTGGCCTTCGATTGCACGTGACATCTTCAGGCGTCTTTACTCTATGATATCTGAACACTTAATGAGCTCGAATTTTTTTTGACGATGGGAAAACAGTGTGGGACTCGTTGCTCTATCAGGTTTTCACCTGTCAGAGTCAACGATACCAATACCCACTAAACCCCAACGGGCCCTCATCAGATGGACCATTATTGGACTAGCCAACGATCCCTCGATGCAGTTGATGACGTCCCTCCATGAGAAGCTCCTATAAAGGACATGGTTCTCACTGTGGCGTGGGGGGAGGTCCTCGCTTGGCAGAATATTTTTGCCACCTCTCGATAATTGTTGATATTTAAAATAAAAGAGATTATTAGTAATGAAGTAATGAGTGTCGTCTTACCAGGTTAAGATATTTCTCCGCTGTCCTCCTTTCGTCTGTCTGGTTTGCCGCTACCTACGTTCTACTGTCCCGAGGTTTAGTCTGCCATTGCCAGTGTCCCTCCGTCCAATACTCCTGGTGGTCTTCGTTTTTGGGTCCTCTTCTGGGCCCTCAGAGACACTGCTGTTCCGTGATTCTACAGTGTTGAGGCTGAGGCGGGGTGTTCTTTCACCTCAGCAGAGTTCCTCTTCTTTTACCTTAGGTTCAGCTGCAACTCACGCCGGAGCCAGTTGAAGTACCTGGGAGTCCTCTTCTAGGGGTTTATATTGGCCACTTAATGATACTCTAAGGGTTTCTGTAAGCAAGATCTAGTTTCTGAGGAGCACGGAGACTCAGAAATTTCGATTTGAGTATATTAGTGCAGGAGCCCGTGTCTAGGTCTCCTGTACCTCGTCCAGTGGTTGCGAATCGGAGCTAGTGGATCATAGTCTACCAGGTTACGTAGGTATTCGTTGGGGTGATTTTCGGCTGCCTTTTCCGACAGAGCAATGGATAAAGTTTATTCATTGCTTGTCTAGTTTTTGTCCTGGCTGTATTGATATGGTTGTTCCATGTCAAGCTTTTATCCATGGTCATCCCCAAGTACTTGGCCTCGTTGGGGATTTCTACATCTCCAACTCGAATTCTGGCTCTTGGAGCCAGTCTCCTACGCTGGAGTAGGATCGCTTGGGACTTGTGGGGGTTGATCTTAACATTTCATTTGACACACCAGTCATGAAGGTTATCAATATCCTCTTGCAGTCGTCTACCCATGATCTGGGTGCTTCTGCTTTGGTGTAGGATGGCTGTGTCATCAGCGTAGAGTGCTGATATGCTCTCTTCTCCGATTGGAACATCGTGAGAGAAGATGGAGTATAGTATGGGTCCCAGCACAGACCCTTGTGGTACTCCAGCTATTAATCCTCTTGAACCTGAATGTGAATCATTCACGTCAAATCATGTGTCAAAATCGATTTCCACGTGTGATGTGGACCATAACCTTTCTAAAATCTTGGAACCGATGCTACAACTTATCAACCTGGACTCCATTAAAACCAAAACACTGGTTCAGATATGTAGATGATAATTGTGTTGTTTAGCCTCATGGACAGGATGATCTCCTCATATTTCTGGACCACCCTAATTAACAACATCATAATATCAAGTTCACAATGGAAATTGAGTCTAATGGAACGATTCCCCTTCTAAATATATGTGTTCAAAGGAAGGAAAATGGTACACTAGAACATTCTGTGTATAGAAAACCAACGCTTACAAATAGATACTTAAATGCAAATTCTCACCACTATCCAAAGAAAAATCGAAAGAAATCGGTTATTATCTAATATCGGAAACATCGAAACTGACCCAAGTTCTGAGAGGGTATTGCTACTATCTACGTTAAACAAAAAATTGCTCTCCGTTTAAAAATTAAGATTATATTTGTTTTGCAAAAAATTATAAACAAATAATTGTAGCATTTTCCAAGGAAACTTTAGATTATTAAATATATAAAGGGAACTTCGAAAAGAGCCTTTGAACAGATATTAATATTTTGTGGAGTAATATTTTACTTTTAAATTTCCTCAATTCGATATGTTCATAGAAATATTGAAGGTAAATTCAAAAATTCATAATATCCAAACAGTGCCATTCAAAATATTTATTATTGTTCTTCGTGCTTTTTTGAGACCATCCTACGTACAGATACATTATTAAGCTAAATATTACGTGGTAATCATTTATCGTGTGTTTGTACAGGGTCTATGTATGTATTTTGTAATTCCAGAAAAGATTGGCTGAGAGGGTTTTTCTCTGCCTTTCTTTTTTTTTGCCATGGTCTTCTTGATTCAGAAGGCTGATAAGTTAGTTTAAGTTTCAGACATTTATATAGATAACTATATGCTATTTAGACGGAAATGTAAATTACATTTCAATTAGATACATAAAGTAGATCTTTAGACGACTTCTATGAAGTATTTATTAATTAAAGGTTCAGGGTGTGTCTATGATGACACATTGTGTTTCAGCTAATAAAAGGCAGTTCATGTCGACTTAAATGCCGACTTTCTTTCTGATATCTACAACAAGAGTCAGTCCGTGTCAAAGTTCTGTTTGTTACGGTTGATCTCAAATTCTTCTTTTGTGGCGCTTTATGGGGCTTTTAATATACACTGGGTTGTAAAAGTGGCACTATCAAAGATATCTTATTTTTGATCCTAGTGTTTATTTCGGGAGTAGTTTTTACGTATTTTCAAGAGTTAAATTTATGGTTTATTTATAGATTTTTTGTTTTCTTTTCTTCTGCAAACTTTTTGTTACTTTCTTACTTGTTGGTTTTCTATATACAGAGTGTCCTAAGGAACGATACTCTTTCCTTTGTTGTACAAGAATATCTAGAAAGGGAATAGTGCCTTCTGATTCAATTTCCATTGTAAATTTTATGTTAACTCATTCAGTGTTCCGATCTCGTGAAGTGAAGATCCCTGATTATGCCTCGTGCAATCGAAACCGAAACGTAGAAAAGTGATTCCATTTTGACACGGTCTAATCCCAAGAACCATGGTTTCTTAATTGACCACAGCCGTAAAAGCTTTCGTTCTATGTTAACATTGTAAATTATAATTTACGAAGAAGCCTACAGAGTACCTTTGATTTTACTTACCAAACCCTGCAAAGAAAGAGCCAACGGATGCTAGAGAGTCCCGCGATAATGTGTAATGGAGCCCAAGGAAAACTCTGAATAATTTTTTTTTCTTAGTCATCATCTTTATTTTGTTTCGTGCATAAAGAGGGCCCTTTGTTTGACGCTGCGGGAATTGTGGGGGGCGCAAAAATTGTAGTTACGTCTCTGGTAAACAATAGTTTTAGATTTTTATCTCAGATCAGGACATAAAATAAAGGAATGGCGTTTAGAAAGTAAAAAAAATAGTTTTAAATGTTATTTTAAATGGAACGTACTGTATATATTGGTTTCATTAAGTAATCAATTCTTAGTGATTATAAATATAGATATAATTTATACTACACAGATTATAATTTAGTTAGTTTAAAGTATATTTGACCTAAAATGTTAACTTACGGTAATTTCTTTGTGCCAAAATTTCGGTTACATTGAAATTAAGCTCGTGCTTTGATCATGGCCTTTAATTCTGTTTTTTAAGCATTGTTCATTCCCATATATTCTTTAATAAAATTTGGAATTAAATAAACTAAGCTTGATTTCCTTTTTTGTGGTACTTTTAAATGGGGTATAAAAATTTTAAAATTATTACATTTTGGGCTTTGTCACAAACAGTGATATTACGCTTTGAAATAATGAACTTAAATTTTTGTGATAAGTTACTTGTGTAGAGTAGTGCCACGTACCTAAAGTTATCGTTTATTTTTCCGAAAGAAGTTGCTGTGTCAGTATCAATGCGTATGAGAAACAAGAAAAAATTATTTCTAAGAACATATGAATATATTAGTGAGGTTAGTTATGGTTGTGGAATACTCTTCAGCATTCGCTTTTATGGTGCCCGATAAAACAATAAAAATATTGAAAGTTTTAAAATAAATAATAGACAAAAATTTTCAAATCGATTTTTTTAATCGAAAACACACTAACTAGCATACAAATTGCAAATTCGTACAGCGCTCAGAGACTGTAATAAATAAAATGTTACCGCGTTGTCAAAAAATCGTAAATTTTAAAATGGTCACAATGCCATGTCCTTGAGCACTGTTCCCTTGTTAAATGAAACTATTTGCTACAAATAACTTGCATTTTTATCAACTAAAATACTTGAAATCACTTCTTGTTTAACCTGACCGCATTGAATCTCTACAAATTAGATTTTTTAAAATGTATAGCCTTAAAAAACAAAATATCTAAATATTAGATTTTAACTTCCATTTTCACGAACTTGCAGGAAATTCTACATTTCACAGGAAATATAAACATTGCAAGCTTCTATTATAACAACTAGAAGTTTTTCTGATTTGTCTTATTGGTTTAAATATATGTTACTTTTATCTAAAAGGAAGGAGAAATAGTTATTATTATGAAGAAGGCAAGATAAAAAACCCCTATTCTAGCTTTACTTTCCAATAAATAAATTATTATGAAAATATACAAAAATAACATTCTTTGTCCAACATTTTGAGAGGTTTACCGTTCACTGAAGTTCCAAATCAGTTCCATTTGAATATTTATCAAAATTCAAATATCGGCGTACGACAGAAAGTCTGCTCACCCGCTCAATCCCAATCACCCCTGCCGTCCTAGCGTATTCGATGCAAATATAATGGACGAATCAGGGTAAGGAACAATATTTATTATTTACTGTAGCATAACGGAAGCAAAACATTTTACCTATCTTTTTCCCCAAGTCATCCATTTTTGAATGCATTCTGATGTAGGCAAATAAGTATACCTTTTGTGTCTGTACATTGTAACTTCAAACACACAAAGGGAGAAGTGAAAGGCCCCGTTACTACACAACGCTAAAATATATTTTAATGGCTCCTTTTTGTAAGGCTCGTCAAAAATTTAAAAGGGTGTAGATTTTGCACCGTATATTCTTTTTGAATGTCGTTAAGCTTTTCTTAAATATATATTAGCCTGGGCGAATTTAATCTTTACTAAAGTTCATGTGTATTGAATAATTAATTTGTCTGTCAGCTTCCTTTTGGTCTCATGCTCCAAAATGTTATAAACCCTTGCCCTATTACTATATAGGTGGCATTTTAATTATAATTAACAAGTTTGAATTATTAAAAAAAAACAAAAAAAAACACAAATCATATACTATACATAGGTACTCAGTATAAAGTAAAAATTTAAAATAAAACTACTGCGATGGAAATTTAAACAGCACTAAACTATTTAATGTTTTAATTATAATTACGTTTATTTAGTAAGCACTGAAATTCAGTGTATTAATCCTATGCAGTGAAGATCCTTCAAGATGCATCGTGCAATCACAGACGAAACGTCGAAAAGTAATGCCAATTTGACATGATCTAAACCAGGTATGGACAACCTTTGCTCAGCTGAGGGCGTAATTTTGGGACTTATCAGGGCCGTAGGTAAGAAATAAGCAGGTAGTAATGAATGAAAAAGCGATAAAAATTCAAATCGTTTTTTATTTATTAACTCATTTATGCCCAGAATTATTTTTTTCTTTAAATTTTTATATATTTCAAGCATTTTGGTTATATGCCATTTAATAAAAGAAGTAACTATAAAAAAACGAATTTCAGTCAAGAGATTTGATGTATTGATGTGGGTCGTTTTTGACCCACTTGGGCAAAAAGGTGTACTATGCGCAAATGTATACAGAAAAACATAAAAACTTGCAGGGTGTTGTTATTTTCATATATATACATGCAAAAAGTTTTAGATAAAAATAAACAATTATAATATTATTTGAACACTTTTATTTTGTATGGAAATCTACAAAACATTTATCATGTAATGCAACATCACACTGGCCACAGGCTTTAGTGGTTTTGTTCTTGCAATGAGCACACCTTCGTCGTGTCTGACCATTCAAAATGAGATGCTGACCATGTCTACGAGCTGCTGGACTAACAAGAATAGGCTTTGGGCCAGTAGATAAGGGGGATTTTCCATATTTTTGTAATATAGATAATACCATTGATCTCCGAAATTCAAGATTGTCAATTTTTTTCCCAAATTTTCGGGCCAGTATCCATGCATTATTCATGCATACATCAAACGTCCAAAATAATATGGGCATATACCATTTTTTGCCGCGAAATCCTATGCGATAGTTTGCCACATTGTTGTCCATTTGGTCGACGCCACCCATGAATCTGTTGTAACAATGTATCACGTTTGGCTGAGGTATTTCAACCTTCTTTTTCTCTTTTTCAGAATATCTAACAGCTTGACGAATAGGTGCTACGCCATATTCATTCGACAACATTGTAACAACACTGTTATCTTTCCAACGAACACAAACAATATTATCATCTTTGTCAATGGCATTATCAAATACTCCTCTAGCCCCTTTTTTCATCTGTGAAGAATTTTGAAGTGGACATTTGTCGGTACGGTTTTCTCGCACTGTACCTGTCGCACCAAAACCCAATTCTCCCAATTTACTGATAAGAGCAGTGCTTGTAAAGAAATTGTCGAAGAATAATGAAAACTCAAATTCTGGAAAATTAGTTTGCAACAATTTTGCAAAATTTGTTACAACAGATTCACCGAGTCCAAGTTTTTCGTCAGTCTGTTGAGCCTTTCGTCCTTGATATACGTCGAAGTTGACGCAATAGCCTGATGGAGTTGCCAAAACCCATGCTTTGTATCCGAAGCGGATTGGCTTTCATCTGATAAACTGTTTACATCCGTTTCGGCCAAAATACGGGATCATGGATTCGTCGATAGACATACAAGAGCTTACAGGGGTATATTTGATAAAATTCTGGTTCATTTTGTCTATCAAAGGACGTAACTTCGCCATTTTATCATTCGGTACTAAGTTGTTGTTATCGGCTGCGTGCAAAAATCTAAATATTTCTTCAAAACGATTCCTTCTAATAGAATTATAAACCAAAACATTTCGAGCGTCATCTCGTCCTTCCCAAAACATGCGACGTCTGGGAACGGGAACGTAACCACTCACATAAAGAACAGCTATAAAAACAAGCATCTCATCATTGCCAATTTCTAATCTACAGTTTTTGCTGGCAGCATATAAGACGCTATGTTTCACAAGAAGTTCCAATATTTCCGGGTTCAAAAAGAGTTCCATAAATTTCAGATGCTCACATTCATCACTTAATGTCAACACAGGTAACAATTCTATATTTGTTTGTTTTGTTTTACCCTCATTCAAGTCACCTTTTAGCCATTGTCGATTTTTTCGGGACTTTTTCTTATTTTCTTCAGGTTCTGTTACGGTACTGTCTTCATTATTATGGCTGTCTTCTTGTATATTGGTTTCCGCTTGTGCCTGAAGCTGCAATGAATTTAGTCTGTTGGGGTCATTACAGTCTTCATCCCCTGAATCTCCATTACTTTCGAATCCATTATCATCTGGAGGAGTTATATAGATGGCATCTGGAACGGGATCATCTTTGGAGAGTTTTTCTATTTCGTCTAACAGCTCAGCCGTCGTCAGTGGTTTCTTCCTATATTAAAAAAATGTGTATCACATATCTGCCCAACGGGTCGATAACGACCCCATCAAGTTTTTATGCTCTTCATTTTCAAATAAACAACCCTAACCTCAAAACAAATATTACATCGTAAAAAGTGAAACCAGTGTAATAAATAGTATGAAAAACAACACAATGAATACTTAAATAAACAACACACCAGTAAGAGTTTCTATCCATGTCACACTGCAATATTTTATCACTTAAATTTATCAAGAAAACTGTAAACACGATTTCTCAGCCCGCTTTACAATATGATATTAACGATGTCTATTGTTTTGACTACTAAATGCAAAGATAGGCAATACTTTAAACATGCACATGTAAAGCTGATTGCATAATTTAAGTACCGGGTCGTTTTTGACCCGTTGGGCATAAATGGGTTAATTATAATAGTATAATTAAACATATAAAAACAAAATACCAAAAAAAGATAGAAAAATCAAATGAAAATGAGAGACTTGAGTTTGAAGCTGAGAAACAAGATGATCAATATTGGGGTCAATAATATCACTAGTACGTAGGCGCCAAGTGTTTTCTAAATTGACGTCTGTAAGCCGAGTACGATGTTTATTTTTATTAATTTTCATGATTAAGAAAAGGTGCTCACATTTGTACGTGCTACCAAATGTACAAATTATTTTTCGAACGACTACTTTCAGAAAATTTTCGGAAATGTATGTTCTGCAAGTTCACTAGATTTAGACTTCAAATAAGGGTCTTCTTGAAGCTCAACTCCATTTATAGGTGAAGCGGAGCATCTTCCACATATTACACTTACAAGGATTTGAAAGAATATTGCTATCAGTGGCGGCTCGTGGTCAACTTTTCAGGGGGGTCAATACATATAAACGACAAACAGCCGTATTCACTAAAGAGGTTTAAATTTTAAAGCCTAGGTCTAAGTCTTAAACCCCCTTAAACCGTATTCACAAAGCAAAGTTAGACCCCCTTTCAGGTCTAAATTTAAACCATCTCTAAACTCGGTACTAAATACTTACACCTGTCAGGGGTTTAAATTTTCCAATATTGCCACCGGCCACTATTATTTCAAAGTATTTAGTAGAACATTGCACTTGAAAATTAAAATAGAAATCAAAAGTAGAAATAATTTGTCACGAAAAATGGCATTGTGTTTTCAATGTTTTTAGCGTATTGTTTTCATAGGATGAATGTGACTACAGATGAAAATTTTTTTCGTACACTAATTAACAATAAGAAAAGAAAAAAAGTAAGCAAGCAGTGGAATTCGAACTCAGGCTATCTAGGTGAGAAACAAAAACAAAACCGAAAACTTAGACCAATAGACCACCATTAACACTGATTAATAATGTAAAAACAGATATACAGGGTGACAATTTAAAAACTTGAAATAGCCATATCTTAGGAAGGAAAAACTAAATCAAAAAACGCTCAAAACACTTTCTATAAAATGAAGAGGGAACAAATAAAAGCGTATTATTCGACCCTTATCTGTAACCCCTTGGGCAGGGTGAGTTACACACCTAAAATCTTAAATAGAAAGGGTCGAGTGATACATCATCTTAAAGCTCTTGTAAAATGCTTTCCAATGGTACCATAGAAAGCTGTTTTTCCTGAAATTCTTCTGTATTTATTAAAGGAAACAATAAATAAAAACACAGTTTTGAACATTTTTATTTTTAAGTAAATGTTCAAAATGATTGGTACCGATATCCTGGCATGTCTCTTAAGAATTTTAAAAATTTTAAGCCTGGTATTTTGTTTGTTTATGAATATTCGCATTTTATTATCACAACATTTACTTTAAAAGTAACTTGTACTATTAGTACTGATATTTTAACAGTTGACTTTTGGGTCAGTTTAAACGAAAAGCAGCACTTATCTTAAATAATGGTGTACAACACAGCTGAACGTGGTGAAATGATTTTCCTTTATGGTTCTCAGGATCAATGTTTCTTAAGGACAGCCCAAAGATTTAATGAAAGGCATCCAGGTCAAAATGTAAGTCCTGGCTCTGTCGCGAATAAAAAGAGAAGAAATCAACCGAGACTAGTTAACGAAGCAGCGCAAATTGAAGTTCTGGGGCAGTTTGCACTTCATTCAACTTTATCAACTCGTCAAGCAGCTGTAGCAACTGGCTTATCTCGTGAAACAATAAGAAAGGTACTTAAATTTCATAAGTTTCATCCCTATAAACTGCGCATACTGCAAGAACTTGGTGACGACGACCCGGATAGAAGAATCCAGTTTTGTGAAATAATAACAGATAGAATTATGGCAGACCCTCGACTAGTTAAAAATGTTTGTTTCAGTAATGAATGTACCTTTTATTTGAATGGACATGTTAATAAGCAAAACTGTCGTTACTGGAATGACGAGAACCCACACGTATTTAGAGAAGGGCATACCCAGTACCCCCAGAAAATTAATGTTTGGGCTGGTATATTGGGAGACGTAATTATCGGCCCAATATTTATAGAAGGGAATTTAAATGGCGACATGTATGCTGAAATGCTACAGAGGTCTATTGAACCACTAATAGTGCGGGAATTAGAAAATCAGAGGGACATACAAGGAAATTTAGCATTAGAAGAACGCTTTCTACATTTTCTACAGGATGGGGCATCTCCTGATTATGTAGTTCCCGTCAGGCAATGGTTGGATGATAATTATCGCAACCAGTGGATTGGAAGAAGAGGTCTTGTTGAATGGCCACCTAGATCCCCGGACCTAACACCTCTTGACTTCTTTTTGTGGGATCACCTTCAATCTGTGGTGTTTAAAACGCAACCTGAGTCAATAGAGCAACTCAAGGACAGGATAGTTCAGGAATGCCGTGCTATATCCAGAGAAACATTTGCAAATGTACGCGAAGAATTTAAACAAAGGCTTTATTATTGTCTTCAAAACAACGGGAACAATTTTGAACATTTAATTAAATAATTATAAAAAATTTCACAATTGTGTTTTAATGTATTGTTTCCTTTAATAAACGCAGAAGAATTTCACGAAAAACAGCTATCTATAGTACCATTGGAAAGCATTTTTCAAGAGCTTTAAGATGATGTATCATTCGACCCCCCTTTCTATTTAATATTTTAGGGGTGTATGTAAGATAAGGGTCGAATAATATACTTTTATTTGTTCCCTTTTCATTTTATAGAAGTTGTTTTGAGCGTTTTTTGATTAAGTTTTTCCTTCCTAAGATATGACCATTTCAAGTTTTTAAATTGTCACCCTGTATATAGTTTACTCTATAAATTTAAATGGAAATTACAATTTTGAACATCCGGCTGATTTTTCTCGCTTAAGATATTTTTTTGACTAGAATCTTCTCTTCCTCACTTGAAAAATTTGCTATGCATTTTCGCCAGCTATACCTACGTAATTTTCCCAAAAGCAGATACATAACCAATATTAATCAAGTCGGCTAACAGGTTTAAATTTAAACCTGTTGGAGTAACTTTGGAACTAGTACTAACTGTTTAGTAAATACGGTCTAAATCTTAAACCTGGCTGGGGTTTAAGGAAGGCTTAAATATAGGGTTGCAAATTTTAGACCCGATTTATGTTAGTGAATACGGCTGAAAGAGTCATCTGCAAAAATCAGACACACGAAACAATAAAATGCCTTTGTTACTTCGCAACCGCATGTCCAGGCACATAAATCGTACATATTTCTACGAAAATAACGATTTACTTCTTTGTGTTTGTCTTTACCTATTTGCTTAAATTTCGGCAAAGGTCGACTACTGGTCTTAAATTACAGTAGTTTCTCAAAGTTCAGCTCGCCAATATAACTAAAAACGGATTATAAAGTCTTAATATTCTAAAACACTCTGGCATTGGGGCTACCTTTCTTTGAAACATGAATTTAAACCAGAAAATCAACAAACAAAATGTAAAATCTTCAAAATAAAATCTATAAAAATACGCAATCGTAACCACAACCTATCACACGATCCACATTAAACACATCAACTGACAAAAATATTTAAGTTGCCTAGGCGGGACTGTTAACCCAAACTTTGCCAACGTAAGCTGTATCTTACCTATGCGCCTCTATGCAAATTTGATCGGGAACCCTCGGGAAAAACACGCCTCCGTTTATAAACACGAGGTCAACGCGGACCGCTAGCCGTGATCGATTCCAAATGAAACGAACAGTGCTGCCAATCTCAAATTGCAGATTGTACGCGATGTGTTTGTAAATTACCCACTTTTACCCGCAGCCTAATATCTAATTACTCGCAATTTTACCCACATGAATGAAATTGATAAAATTATAAAATTTGATTAATTGATTGACGGTATGGTATAGTAATTGGATTATTGACTCTGTTCCGGCTGGAACAATTTGTCAGCTCATCCTGAGGTGCATCCAGGGAACTGGTCGAACACGTGCTTCTGTCCACTGAATGCAAAATTATGTTTAGTAAAAAAGTTAATTAATCTTGTTCTAATGCATCTTGGCTTCCACAGGTTGCTCCTTAAAGAAGTACTATTGCTATCACGAGATGATCCTTTCTTTCAAATCATCCCTGTACCCCTCCTACTCTCTCCACAGCATCTGATCCCTTTATTGCGGGGTCGTTAGTTTCCACTCTGAGCGTTTGAGTCTCTTGCATTCCCCCGAAACAACACAGCAACATCGGACACGTGGAACCACTTATGTTAAAAACACAGAGGTTTGTCTTCTACGAGGCGATTCAAGAGACTCGATTAATTCATTGATAGTAATACAAATGTAAATACCAATTTCGAACGAACTTTTATGGTCGATGTCGTTTTGAGTTCCGATGGGATGACTGAAAAATGAAAGGCTAATTTGTACGGACCACACCAACGTTGCCAAATTAGGGATAGGTAAAATTTTCATTGGGATACCATACCACATGAACATGATAGTATAAACCTATTTTGTGTATCTCAAAAATAATTGAACAGATAAAAGAAATTTTTATTTTAATAAAAAAACATTGTTTTATATACTTAAAAATATATTTTCTTTACGCAGCTAAAGTAGGTACATATTGAAAATACGAAAAGCTTATGAAGAATTAAAGTAAATCATACAAGCCCCTAAATACCTAAGTATTTTTATTAGCCATTTATCCATGATTACTACAACATAAACAACGTGACGAATACATTATAAAAAGTTAATCAAATATAAATAGGACTTATAAACACGACATCACGAAATCCTTACACCACTTACACCTTGTTTCAACGTTAGTAGGTATTAATAAAGAAAAGAAACCATCAGCCTTCAAGTCAAATTAATGTTTTTAACTTTTGAGTTGAAATACGACAATAGCGAAACATCTCTAGAATGCTTATAGTCTTACCTATGCCGCATACGCGCATCTTTTGAGTGTAGAAAGAGATGGAAATGGAAAAGGCATTAGGCACTAGGGCACGCAACAGAGGCAGAGAGTGACCTTTTCTAGCATTCTAGAGATTTATGTCGATCAGTACAACTGACGACAACAGTGCATTTCGACGTTGCAATGGGTATCTGAAAAGAGAATCTGGCTTCACAAAATTAAACCTCGAATTTTGGCTTGTGGCTTAGATTCGTGAATTACCCGCTTTTACTCGCACGGAAATTCTTAACCGAAAAGGTGATCTAATTACCCGCAAAACGGGAAATTACTCGCACATTGGCAGCACTGGAAACGAAACCTCTTCCGAGTTCTCGATGCGAGCCATGGATAATGTGTCCATGAAAATATTTACTAGGGGGTCATTGACTATTTGACCTAATAGAGGAGCCGCCACTGACTGCTATCTATATTCTTAAAATCGGAAAACCCATCAGTGAACTGCTCTAACACTAGTTTCAGTTCTTCAGCATAGCGACCGTATTCAATGTTTTCGTGACTAGATAATGTTAAAAAATAAAAACAGCTTTTACTTCTCGTTTGTGTTTCCCAGAAGCGAATTTTGGTTTGAAAAGCTTTAAGATGACTGTACAGCTGATTTACCAATTGCCATTGTTTTTGAAGCTTCAAGTTCAGGTCGTTTAAATGTCCTCTGATGTCTACCAGGAATGCGAAGTCACAAAGTCATGTCGGATCAAAAACCTGCGGCAATGTTTTCTCTTTCATCTCCAAAAAATCATCTGTTTCTTTTCTAAGTTCATAAAAATTTTTTAGCATTTTACCTGTGCTTAGCTACCTTACTTAGCAATAGTATTTCACATCGCCGTGTTCTGAAAAGAGCTCATCCAAAAATGCTTTAAACTGGCGATAGTTAAGACCGCGGGATCTAATAGAATTTATGGCATTTACTACCACAGTCATAACGTTCTTCAGTCGAATGGACCTAGAGCACAAGGTTCCCCATATGTAATGCAGAATTATTAAATCACATTCTTCCATATTCATAGACGTTGCTCTTTTCTTCAGAATTCTGATAAAGCATTTTCTTCAACCCATAATTGAAGGCGCACCATCTGTGCACACTCCAACTAATTTACACTACTGCAAACCATATTGTTCAAAAGTACTTTTCATCACGGCAAGAATATCTTTTCCAGTAGTGGTCCCTTGTAGTGGCCGTAAAGCCAGTAATTCCTCTGTCACTACAAATTCCTCATCAACACCTCATATAAAAATAGCTAGCTGGGCTGTGTCAGATAAATCGGTACTCTCATCCAAAGCAATCGAAAATGTTTGAAAACCAGCCAATCTATCAGGCAATATTTTTTTTTAATATCACTGGCCGTCATATCTATACGTCGAACAGCAGTACGTCGCAATAAGCTCACTTTCCCAAACTCTTTCTTCTTATCTGGGCGCAAAAGTTTTGCAACATCTACTAGGCACTCTTTAACAAACTCTCCCTCAGAAAATTACTTCGATGTTTTCGCTATTTTAAAATTAACTATAAAACTAGGTTTAACAACAGTGTCTAAAACTGATGTTTGTGAATGGAACATTTGTTGCTGTTTCCCTAAACCGGTAATGAGTTTTTTAATTTCATTCTCCCTTAACAGGCCTGTAAGTAAATTATATTGAGCGAAATGCTTGCTGGAGTAATGCCACTTCACATTGCATTCTTCTAAAACAGAAATTGTTTCATTGCACAACAAACACATATCTCTGTATCAGATTCGCAGGCACAGTACCGCTGCTTTTCAGCGTTCATTCACGTATAATGCGACCAAGGTATATAATGCGATGCACCATAGCATCAAGGCAAGCCCGTCTGTAGATTCGTTTAAGTCAAAACTTAAAAAATATTTAATCTCTCAAAGATAATATAGAGTTCTCAGTTGCCACATATTCTTAGATGTGTCAAGCTACATTATAGTATATCACTATATAGTTTTTTTATTTTTATTATTACTATTACGTTGGCATATAAATTACAAGGTCTATTTTCAAGATGGTTAGATATGAACAGCCATGCTGGATCTCGCAACCATTTCAACTGTTAATTGTATCTTATTTCTTGTAACCAATAAAAAGGTATTTTGAATTTTGAATTTAAGCTTACCACTGTGCATGTTAAAAAAGTATTTATCAGTCCATTTGTATTAGAACTGACGACATTTTGTTAGTGGCGGCTCGCAAGTGAAAAGGTAAGTGAAGTGCAAATGAAGCAAGAAAATATCGCAATAATTGTTTTCCAGAATTTTTTATATGTGGAATATTTTTGTAGGACTTACCTAAATTTTGTATACTAAATCAATTCTCCTATCCTTCATAGCAGCAAATTTATTTATAACATCCTCATAAAATGGATGAGTTGCCCTAATCTCCTCCAGAAATTCCTTTTGAAATGAAATGTTGCCTATAGAAGTAAGTCTTTCTTGAGATGTTGTATTTCTTAAGTTTTTACACTTTTGAGGCAAGAAAAACTTCTTTCCACTAAAGCACTTGTCGACGGTATTGTCAGAATAAGGGAAAACAGTTTATATGCTTCGGTAAGAATATCTTTATTTGCATTAATTTTTTTCACTTGCTCTTACAGCGATATATTCCAATTACTCTCATTGGCAAAAATAAGACCAAGCTCATTTTTAAGTCGTTACTTTTTGAAAATATTTATTTTCCCATATAACTGTAATAAATTTTCAAACGGGCTAGTCAGAAAATTTAAACTATATTCGGAAAATTTAGCAGAATCTGCCAAACCTAAAAATGTAAGTTCTTTACAATCTTGAAATCTCAGTGTCATTTCGTCAGTCGATGAAAATATAGTCCAATATTTCATAAAAAAGGGTTCTATACCTAATTTCTTCAGGTGAAAGCTTAGCAAGCTCACGTTTGTAATGATTTATTTCTGTAATAAGATTTGCTTTATTAAACATGATATTAAAAAAATGTTGATTTCTTTTTTTACAGAGCGCCTCACGACAGCATTTTATATTGGATATGCAAAAATAAATGTCAAGCGATTTTTTGAAGAACATCAAATAGGATGTCCATGATTGAAAAAATGTCATTAAACACTAATGCCAGAAACGTGAATTCAAAATCGTTCATCTCACCTAAAAATTTTTTCGCAAGCCGGATTGATTTTTCATCAGATTTGTCACAGTTTGTAATAAATTCAAAGACATCTTTTAATTTATTCCAGTCTTAAACAATCACATTTACTAACTTAAAGACCAACGAGTTTGTGTAATTGTTGGTATACGCCTCGTAAATGCAGATGTAAGAGCATACGTTCGTTTGGCTGAGTGATGAAAACATGAGGGAATACCACTAAAGCTTGCAAAAAAAAATTCGACATTTAGAAATATTTTTTAGACTTTACTGCATCACAAGGTTAAGACGATGCGCAAGACAATGGATAAATACAGCCTGCGGGGCTTTTTCTTTTATTTTTTTAACACTGTAACAACGCCATAAATAAATATAACACAAAACAGTCAAGCAAACTGCAAAGGAACTCACTGGTTGCAGCAAAATCCGCGAAAATAAAAGTAAACAACCACCCCAATCTGAACGACACGTGCGTGTAGTGTACTGCGGCACTAATTCACCGAGAGCGTTGTATGGCGCTGGTTAACATTATTCTTCCATGCGCTCGACTTCATCGCCTACGCGTTGTCATGGCAACATAGTAGGAAAATCGTAAAATAAACATAGCATCTCCAGCAAAGTTGAAGCGGTTTGCACCACTGTTATAGTTGTTATAATAAAGTTCGATTGAAAGTTTTAAAAAGACATGCCGCCAACGGTCAAGCAAAATATTTATTCGAGATGTACAGTTTATTTTTTGCCAATTAGGTGAATACATAAACGTAAAAGCTAAAATTTAAAGAGATATATAATAAATATAGTAAGATGTTTACTTGTTTATTTTTCCTGGTGAAGTAGCACTTCACCTACTTCACCTGAATAGCCGCCACTGCATTTTCCGCTTTTTTAAACCAGACATTTTGATAGTTTTTTTTTCTTCTGAACTGAATTTTCTTGAATGTTTCCCGAATTTTTTCTTATCAGTTGTTAAGAAGTAAACAGATAATATATTACCCGGTATAAGCAACTAGAATATCCTCCATTGTACGCGAATATGCGATGCGAGTGCTCATAGCCAACTATGATTCATAGCGCATCGCTGGGAGCGCTTCAAGGTTATCGGCTTCACGAATGTTTATCTGTCTCTTTCTAACGACTATTTCTGACTCGATCTGTGGCGTTCCACTGCATAAGCTTAATAAAATTATTTTTCGATTTTAGTCTTTATGATTTGAAGAATAGAGTTTTATATTGGTTGACAGTAATTATAAATAAACTATGTGCGCTAAATGTTTATTTTTTTTTTCGCATTATTTGAAATTTCTGAATCTCTCACGGGCCGGATTGGAGCTGATGGAGGGCCGGATCCGGCCCAGGGGCCGGAGGTTGACCATATATGGTCACTTACATACATAAATGACTGTTAGATACATTACTTTCTTTTGAATGCCCAGTCGGTTAAAAACATAAAACGCATTCAAATATTTACTCACAACCTCCTAGGGAAGCACATCTAACAACCGGACAGAGTAGTTGTGAAAACAAATGGTAACGAGAAAATTATACACAGCATTCTATGACATCTTAAAGTCTAATTTGTTTGTTAACAATAATAAAAATAGCTTAATCTGTTTCTCTGTAATAAAAAAAAAACATTATGTGTATTGAGGCTCACAGAAATAACGTTACTGTTATAATAATTAAAAATATTGGTAATAGAGCAATTTTCATGGAATCGGCTCCAACGTGAGACGCTTCGAACGTTAAAATTTTCCGAAGTATGCTAGGTAAAGTAAAACAAAACGGCAAATTACACATGATTGACTAGCGCGTTACTTAATTTAAACATGGGGCCGAATGTCAATACGAAATCTATTATCATTTATGCTTTTGAAAGATATGTAATAAATAAATGTTTTCTGACGATTTTTTATTGTGTTGTGGGAAAAGTAATGTACCGGGTGTCCAATTAAGAATGGTCCCGGCCATAACTCGATAACCGTTAATTACATAATTATGGGGAAAAATATTTATGGGTAAATCAGCCAAAAAAAGTCGTTGGAAATTATTTTCAAGTTCGAAAAAAAAGCCCTAACAGTAACTCAAAAATGGAAATGCCGATTTCTTCTTGAACTCTCCTACTTAAGGTTTCGTGTATTCTTCAGGCAATTATGCAAATTTTTGATATATATGTATACATATATATATATATATATATATATATATATATATATATATTCTGTTTTCAATAATAAAGTGGTAAAGAAAGGTCAAACTTTTTTTTTGAAACGTTTATATCTTTGTTTTGGATGGGCCGATTTCATTGAACTTAGTGTCAGCAAAAAGCACTGTTTTTTCCTCTTCTGTTAACTCCTAAGCTATTAACTGTATCGTAATGATTCTATTAGTGGTCATTAGATGGCATTTTTACGGTATTCTTCAAATAATACGGATTTTCTCAAAAAAATCAAAAGGTATGAAATGACTTTTTTGTCATAATTTAATTGAGGTTATAAAAGGTATCGAATAATGAAGTAAAAAATCCAGGTCCGTGTTTAAATTAAAAAAGTTTATGATGGTCGCCCGAATCCGAAACGGCTTAGTTGAAATGACAGATGAAAATAGTTTTCACTTAATCGTTGTCACTTTATCTCCTCTATAAATTAGTAAGGTTAGTTTTTTAATCCGACATTTCGGATTCGGGCGATCATCATCAACTTTTTGTTTGGGAGTGTATTTCTTGTATAACATTTGCAGTATTGTGCAAAACAAAAAAGTGCAACTGCAAAATGTAAGTTTTTTTCAAATGGCGCATTGTGCATATTCTTGCTTTACGTTATAAATTATCACAAAGAATTCAATTTTTTTTTAAATGTATCCTATAGCGAATGCTAGTAATTTTTGATATGTTTATTTTTACTTCCCTCGTAAAAGAAAGTAAAAATCACCCCCGAAGAGATTTTTTCAGATTCTTACGTTTCGGGGTCCCTAGATACCGAAAAACATATTTTCTCAATTCCGTCGGTCTGTCTGTTTGTGGCATAGTTAAAAAACTACTTACCTGATTGACTTCAAATTTTCAATCGGGGAAGCAGTTTTTTAACTATGCCACGAACAGACAGACCGACGGAATTGAAAAAACATGTTTTTCGGTATCTAGGGAGCCCGAAACTCGAGCTAAGATTTTGGTAAAAATCCAATGTGGCGAAACAAAATAGCGGTCTAGTAAAATGTAATAAAAATTTTGATAAAAATCGACTTATCCAATTGATCTTAAATTTTGCACAAAAATCAAATATTATGTAGGAATCAACTGGTAAAATGTTGGTACCCATGAATCCAACATGGCGAAACAAATTAGCGGCCAAATAAAATGCTTCAAAAATCAACGTAAAAAAATGTTTTTATTCAAATGACTTAAAATTTCGCATAAATAGGTATAAATTAGTAGAAATTCAACATAACATGTAGGTATAAATTAGTAAAAATTCAACATAACGGAACAAAATGGCGGCGTGTATCCATGTAAAAACTACTTATTCAATTTGTTTAAAACTATGCCCAAAAATCAAATAAGTAGAAACTGGTAAAATATTGCTAGGAATCCAATATGTTGAAACCAAATTGTACCCAATAAAAATTATTGAAAAGACAGTATATTTGCTTTTCCAAATGACTATGTATCGAACTAAATTGGAACACATTTCACTATTCCCAATAAAAGAAAATGAGGGAAGTGCCGAATAAAGGAAATTTACCGATTTTTTTGTTAGTTTTTCAATCCCTGTGTTTATTTTTATTTTTTGTGATCACAGCAGCTACTGAAAATAACATAACAGTAAGTAAATCAAAAGGAGCAAGTTACTTAACCAAATTAAACTTTTAACATAGCAATGAGTTCCAATGACCTTTTTACTAATAAAATATAAAAAAGCTACTTGACACACCCTAGAACTTTTATATTTATCATTTTTCCCTACCTCATTTGGCAAAAAAAGTTAAGTGTAGGTTTAATTTATATTCGATATCCTTGTACATTAATTTTTTAAAATTTTACGTTGAATATAATATTCAGAAATAAAGAAGTTTTGTAGAAAAACCAAAATATCAAATTATTATTTCTAGTTAACCTACCCATCTTATTAAATTAACTAAACCAAGACTAGCTCGAACAAATACCAATAGCTTGCTATGTTTGCTTTAACAAAGGCAGAAGAGGCAGTAATAAAAATTTGGTGAAATTGGGACGTTTGAAAAATAAGAAGGAGCCGACTTGGATAGTCAATGAACGACGTCAAGCGTAAGCACCACAAAGAATTATATCCGCGAGTACTAAAATATATAACTAACTAAGATATTCTTTTGTAACTAAATTTACTTTTTGTAACTAAATATACTTTTCAAAAGTAACCGTTACAACTTACTCAACAAAAGCATTTAGTTACAAGATACTTTTTTCATAATAAAAAAACTAACTGAGTTACTTCAGAGTAACTGAGTTACTTCAGAGTAACTTAGTTACTTTAATGTAACTTAGATAGTGGCGAAAATTGTTGAAAAGCAGTTTGAAGAATAGATTAAGGCTCAAGAAGAAGAAAGAAATTTCAGCTATTCGGGACACAGTTAGTAAGCTTGAAGGTGAAAATAAATATTTGCGAAACACCATTGACTATCAAGAACAGTCTCTGCGCAAGCTCAACGTGCGCATATTCGGTATGAAATTCGAAGATGGCGAGAATTTACGTTCTAGGGTTCTATATTTATTTACAGAGATTTTAAATGTAAACATTAATAACGAGGATAATTTATTAATAATTAATAATAGTTTTAAAAAATCGTAAACAGGAGGAATCAGAGTTTTATAATCTGAGAAATTCCTAAAAATGCATATTTTGGATATTTACTTTTGCAGGTAATCTAAATGTAGATATGTGTTCCTATGTTTGTTTCGACTTAGATTTTGAATGTTTTTTTCTAATGTTATAATTTTCTTTATGTGCATGTATAAGACTTTAAATGTTTTTTTTTCTAAGGTTGTAATTTTAATTATATGCATGTACAAAACTGTTCTTTTATTGGATAATATAAAGATAAACACGTAATATGTACATATTAATTTTGTTCACTCTGATTTTTTTTGGTAGTTTTTGGGTTATATAAAGAACTAAACAGTTTGAGCGATTTTACAGGGTATCTGTTTTGCTTTTTTTTCTTTTTGTTTTCATAATTGTATTAACATAACTACTAATTATAGGATTTGTGTTGTTACTGTGTTGTAATTTTTGTCCAGTTTCCCTTTGGGGAAGTTTTCAACGGTGTTTCAGGCTGATGTATATGCAGTTTTACTGGCAATAGCGATGAAGGAAGTCATAGAGGAGGCAGAGGAAGAGATTGTCATATGCTCAGACAGTCAAGCAGTACTTAAGGCGCTCGACTCACCCATGGCGGGATCAGTTTTGGTTCAGGAATGCGGTGACAGGCTAGAGCAGTTGGCGCGACGTAAAAGAGTGAAGTTGGTTTGGGTGCCAGGACACTGTTGGGATTCACAACATGAACTTCAACGTGAATAAGGCCAGTCCGGGGTCGGAAGGCAAGCTAAAGACTTCATTGTGAAGCCCGATAAGGGCCGAACAGAGTGGTTACTAGCCCGAGACAGGAAAGCTCTAAATTCCATCGTAGGAATAGTAACGGGGCACTGTCGATTGAGGAGACACCTCTTTATGTTAGGCATTGAGGAAGATTTTATCTGCACGGAGTGTCAGGAAGAGGAGGAAACTCCGCTTCACATCCTGTGCAGATGTGAAGCGCGAGCGAGACTGCGACGAGATATTTTGGGTACTACGGTCTTGCATAGGGACAAAGTTAAGGATCTTGCATGGAAGGATATGCAGACTTACATAGTAAGGACAGGCAGATTCAAGGATGTACACCTGGTGGCGGGTGGTGGTTGAGAGAGGAGCTGGGGTAGACTGACAGGGTCTTATAGGCCTACCAGTTAGGTCTCTAGACCTCCCCCTAACTACTACTACTACTTGTTGTAATTTGTATTTACTGATAATTTGCCACAAGAAAACTCTTACAAAATTAATCTTAGTTATTAATCTGATGGTTGATATGAAAATGGCTCATTTAAATGTAAGATTAATGTTTACTGGCTTCAATGAATTTAGATCATTAGTCGAGGATAATGATTTTGACATAATATTTTTGTCTGAGACCTGGCTTTCTGGTGGGGATAGCTTATTCTTGTTTCAAATTCCAAATTATCAATTTTTCAGAAAAGATCGTGTGGGCATAGGGGGAGGAGTGGCAGTGTTCGTTAAAACAGGATATGTTCTTAATATTATTACATTTCACTTTAATATAAATGTACAGTTGGAATTCTTAGCATTTACAATTAAAATTGCAAATAAAACATATGCTCTTCTCGTATTTTATAGACCACCATCTTTGAGATTCAACAACCTGATACCAGATTTCGATAACCTATTTTCTTCATTATTTCCCACTGTAGACGAAGTTTTTTGCTTGAGGGACTTTAACATTAATCGTCTAAAGTTGCAAAACCCATTAACATCTCTCTTTGAGAATTATAACGTTGTACAAATCATAGAAGAACCTGCTCGGATATGCGGGACTACAAGTACGTTAATTGGCGCACTTTTTGTAACAAACCAGTCTTTAGTAACTAAAAGCGGAGTTTTACCGGCCGATAATATTTCTAACCATAAAATTACTTATTGTGAAATGAATTTGGGGAAAGTTCCAATTTGTCCTCAATTAGTGCAATACCAGTGTTTTAAAAATTTTAATATGAATGATTTTTTAAATGACATGTATAACCTACCTCGGATGAATATAATTTATGAAAATAATATTGATAATAAAATAAAAATATTTAATGATTTTATTTTGAATTTGTTTAACAAACACACCCCGATATGGGAGTCGTGAATAACTAAACCTAAAGCTCCTTGGTTAACCGAAAATATAAAGGTTTTTATGAGGCAAAGATACAGCGCATGGCAGAAGTACAAGAGAACTAAACTTAATGAAGATTGGATTACTTATAAATATTTAAGAAATTTTACATTGGCTGGAATTAGACGAGAGAAAAAAAAGCTATTAGATACATTGTGCACAGAAAACAAAAATACTACAATTCCTTGTAATTTGTCTGACCCTGATAAAATAAATTCTTTTTTTGCTACATTTTTACAAAATGTATCAGACTGCGGTGAAAAGGTTAACTATTTTGAAAACAATATTTACAACCACAATTTAAAATTTTCATTTAAATTAGCAGAAATATCTGATTTTAACAAAATTTTAAATAGTATAAATAACAATGCAATGTAACTGGGATTGATGGCATTTCGGCTGTAATGCTTAAGTACTGTAGCCCTTATATTGATCAATACATTACACATATAATTAACTCTTGTATATAAATAAGTTATTTCCCTGATCAATGGAAAATATCAATAGGGAAACCTCTATCGAAAACTTCAAATCCGAAAAATTTTAATGATTTGCGTGTTATAAGTATTCTTCCTTCTATATCAAAAATATTTGAAAAAATAATGCATAGCCAAATGTATATTTATTTCGTTAACAATAGTATTATACCCAACACCCAGTGGGGATTTAGAAAGAAATTTGGAACTACAGTAGCTTTTGCTAACGTAATAGATGATATTGTTCGGGCTTGTAACAAGCAAATGAATAGTTTGTTAGTACTGCTCGACTTTTCAAAAGCTTTCGACACTATTAATCATGAATTGCTTGTTTCTAAGTTGAAATATTATGGTTTTGAAAATGAATCTTTTTCTGGTTCACCCTGTGCACAGCAAACCGGTAAGAGCAACAACATACTCAGGTGATTTATATGTTATATGCTACTTTTAATTCTCGTTATGTAATATACTCTAGTTAGGATTTCTTCCATGTAAAAAGAATACTTTTATTTTATTGAAGCTAAAACTATTTTTGCAATATCCCAGCTCATTATTTAACTACGCTGTTGTGAGGTTAACATCATAATCCCTAAAAAAACATAAAATTAATATAACATCTGACCTAATTTAAATGTAAATCCTTTGCCAAGGGAACAAATAAAACCTAATGTAGATGTTAATCCGACATAAAATGGACATCTCGAATGTTCTATATATATAAAATATTTCACACTAATAGGTAAAAGTAAAGTCGCTTTTTCCTATGCAAAGAATACGTGAAAAAGCTAAGTGTAACTAAGCCTTTTTACTGATCTGTCGCTAGGAATTTTGCCATTACTTTGATGAAAAATGTTCAGAATATTTTCTTAAATTCGAGCGACTTTAGAAATTTAAAATCAAGCATTTGCTTGTTCTGTTTAGATATTATACACTTTTATTTTTTTGCGATTTTCCTTTGAAACAGTTTACTTTGAATAAGTTTTATTAAGCGTGTTTCAAAAATGTTTTTGCCGAATATACCGGGTGGTTCTTTTAAAGTGCTACAAAGCGATATTGAGAAAACGGCTGATTGAAAATAAATGAAATTTCTAGGGATGCAATGGATCGATGAGGGACATTTTTTGACGGAGTAAGTAATGTTTTAACCCTTTCCACTGTTTAGGGGTGGGGGGTAACTTTTAAATGTTAAATGGAAAGGCGCAGTTTTTGTCCAGATTCGTAATCTTCAGAAAAAAACTACGTTATAATCAATGAATAATTTAATGTCAATGTCACACTACGCTAAATTCAACAAAATTAAAAAGAAAATCAAGAGAA
This sequence comes from Kuschelorhynchus macadamiae, assembly GCA_030620095.1. Taxonomy (NCBI): domain Eukaryota; kingdom Metazoa; phylum Arthropoda; class Insecta; order Coleoptera; family Curculionidae; genus Kuschelorhynchus; species Kuschelorhynchus macadamiae. The sequence continues at coordinate 86,804 of JAUTXW010000592.1, forward strand.
AAAAAACTGGTATTGGGTACATGATTTTATTTTATCAGATGTTGAAAATGACGGCCATTTTGTTCTAAACATTTATCAACTCTCTTTCGAAAAGAATTCCGCACTCTGAATAACATATTTGGGGTGAGTTCATAAACTGCACGCGTAATCCTTTCTCTCATGTCTTAGGCTGTCAGTCACCATGACTTTTTTTTGACAAAACTCCACAAGAAAAAATCAAAGGGAGTTAAGTCTGGCGATCTTGAAGGCCAATTTACTGGTCCCCACGTCCAATCCATCTGTTAGGGTAAGTGTCATTCAATATTGCACGTGCTTCTCGACAGTAATGTGGTGGTGCGGCGTCTTGTTGGAACCAAATTGCTTCACGTTGTTGTTCTGGAATATTTGGCATCAATCTTTGCAAGTCATTTCGAAGGAAATCGCAGTATCGCTGTCCATTAAGATTACCATCAAAAAAATGAGGTCTAATAACAACATCGCCAAATATCCCACACCAAGAATTTATCGACCAAGGGTGTTGATTAGCGACTGTTCGCATCCAGTGTGTATTTTCTTCAGCCCAATAATGCATATTGTAACGATTTCCTTGACCATGGTTAGTGAATGTTTCTTGTAATGTATTGATTAATATAAGGGCTACAGTATATTATGTTTTCCAGTGAGTTTTTTTCATTGATCCATAGTCCAACCACCGACAAAATTGCACCCGTCTCTCGACGCCCTGTCTATACAATTATTGATATAAGGTAATATGGTAATAATACAATTTAAAATTGTGCAAAATCATGAGAACGGATGTTTTACGCATCCCGGCGTCTTTGGATAGTTCTCGGGAACCAATATGAAGATTGAGAGCTACTGTTCCCAAAACTCCTACCGCCATGTCGTCGTTAGTTTTGGTTTTCCTCCTGCTGCGTTTTCTGGATGAGAGTTGGCCAATCTGGCGACTCCTAGTCTCTAATCGTTTGAACGCCATGTGAGATTTTGGTGGTAAGTAGGGAAATCTTACCGCCTAAAGTTCAGAAGCATTGCGATATTTTTTTTTCTACATTCTCCGATAATTAATAACATATCAACTTGGCAGTCGAATTCATTCATTTTAAGGATAGGTAGTTAAAATCTCAACTAAGATTATTAAATACGGACAGAAATAACAGAGCTAAATAATACACGAACAGAACTAAAAAAAAACAATAAACGAACACAATGAACACTTATTTTAACAAGACGCTTAAACTAAAGACTTTAAACTCGAAGATATTTTAAGAAAATTACTGGCAATATCAGTCGTTCATTGTCATGATAACTGCAATAGTGGCGGCTGGTGAGGATGTAGGAAAAACAACGGCAATGCTTCTGAACAAAATGGTTGTCATTTCGAACACCTATTATAATAAAATCATGTACCTAATATCAGTTTTTTTTTCCGTTAAATTTCTTCATTAATTAACACATTAAATTATTCATTGATTATAACGTAGTTTTTTCTGGAGATTACGAAACTGGAAACAAAACTGCACCTTTTCATTTAACATTTAAAAGTTACCCCCCACCCCTAAAAGGTGGTGACTGCTCCAACTACAGCCGAAGACATGAGAGAAAGGATTACGCGTGCAGTTCGTGAAATCACCCCAGATATGCTATTCAAAGTGCGGAATTCTTTTCGAAAGAGAGTTGATAAATGTTTAGAACAAAATGGCCGTCATTTTGAACATCTGATAAAATAAAATCATGTACCTAATATCAGTTTTTTCTTTTGTTGATTTTTTTTTAATTTACGAATCTGGAAAAAAAACTGCATCTTTCCATTTAACATTTAAAAGTTACCCTCCACCCCTAGACAGTGGAAAGGGTTAAAACATTACTTACTCCGTCAAAAAATGTCCCCCAAGGACTCATTGCATCCCTAGAAATTTCATTTATTTTCAATCAGAATTTTTCTCAATATCGCCTTGTAACACTTTAAAAGGACCACCCGGTATAGTGTGACGTAACTTTTATGGGCCCACATTTATGTCTAAGAATTAATTATTAAAGAAGAAATAAAACATCTTAGGATATTTATTTTTTCTATGCTTAAACCTTTTTTATACATTTCAGTATTTTATTTTAAAATTAATTTGCTAAAAGCTTACCGACACTATAAAATTGAAAGGCGTTAAAAGTAAATTAAACGACACAAGATTATTTAAAAATATATTTTTCTATACATTAAAATTAGGAACCTAATGGAGACAGAACATAATATATAACCATTCTGTACCTCTTCCATTTCAAATATGATTACATACAAATGAAAAATGTTAAAATTATATTTTAAAGAAAAGCTTAAATATAGTGCTTATGAGGAGGGCTCACCACCTACACCGCAACAATAGTTTAGGTGGGTTGAAAAGTCGACATTAAAAATAAGTTTTTTGGACAACAAGTTGGTGTGTTGGGATGTTTATTTTTAAATTCGAAAAAAGAACATTTTTGTCTGTTGGTGCTTTCTCTCAATTTAAATCAAAAATATACTGAACACTATTTTATACGTTCGATGTAAAATTTAATGTAATTTATGAGATGTTTTCCTTGTTAACGTATCAAGATGTTCAGTTATTTTTATTACTTTTCCCTTGTAACAATACACTACCTCGTATTAACAACTGCAAAAAAGCGAAGGACACTTACACCTACAAATGTTGATATATTTCATTTAAGCTTACTTTCTGCAAAGTCCCATGTAACTTGCAAATTGACCACTACGTTCTCCTAGATAGATAGAGAGTATGGAGGGGTGACTTGCGTCAACCTATTACTTAGGCCTCTCAGGTGGGCCCATTGCAACCGCCTTCTGAGTTTTGTGCGTCGAGCCAACAGCATTGATATAGTTCAGCACCGTAGCGGCCGAGCATCCTCCGAGTGTGGCCATTTCTGGCCATCTTTACTCCATAATGGATTCTCTGGTGGCAGTCTCGTCATACTCGGACCCGGAGGACACCCAAGGTGAAGGTGTTTGTTTAGCTTACAGTGTCCCGTTAGCCTTCCTACCAGTTTTCTAAGATTTCCTCAAGGGCTCGAGGAGGTACTCTGTCCGAGCGGTCTCAGGGCCACGAGTTGCGGCACCTGAGTATCTAAAGCCCTGTCTCTCCCATCTCTTTTTTAGAATCTTTGTTGACTCTTCGTTTATCTTTAGATTGATCGCCTTAGAGGATAGCGGCGCGAAGGGTTCAGGGCCGCATGGTTTGCTCTTTGCTCCGTTACGCGCCAACTTATCTGATTTGCTTTTTTATTTCCTTCGTTTCCACTATGTCCCTTAATCCAGGACACTGTGATCGTATTCCTTTGGGAAACTGGCTCCAGCATTTGGTGACACTCAAGAATCAGTTTGGATGTTATTTTGTTCTTTTTAAGGATTTGCAAGACTTGTTTGCTGTCTGTGAGAATAATAACTTTTTTACACGTTATTCTTTCCCTTTCTATTTGTGCGGCACCTTGCAGAATTCCAGCCCCAGATTGATTTTGGCAGCCGTCAGTGTAAATGTGTATGTCTACCTCTTTTCCTGGTTTTGCTGAGCCGTTGAGGTAAATTTCAAAGCGGGGACAGTCAAAAAGCTGTCTCCTTTGCCTGGGAGATAGTCACTTCTTTGCCTAGGGCCATACTAATTGCCAGGTCGAGTGGTACACACACTACCAAGCCAGCCCCAGATTGATTTTGCGAGACGTCAGTGTAGATGTGTATGTCTATCTCTTTTCCTGGTTCTGCTGAGCCGCTGAGGTAAATTTCAAAGCGGCGATCAGGGCATCCTTTCGGTGTTCTACAAGAGGTTGTCTTGGGATAGCCTCCAGGAACACTCGGGCGTGTTCCGCCCCCAGTTTTTTTCCCACCACAGGTCAACGGCATGTAGCTTGACTGCCGTTCTCTCTTCCTCGCCTTTTACAAATACATCAAGAGACGGCAAGCACAGCAGCACCTGCATTGCCATTGTAGGTGTAGGTGTATCTGTAGCTATCGCATTTTATTCTGTGCTATAACTTGCTTAGCTTTGGTTCACCACACAATGGCTCCGTAAGTGAATATAGGTAGAATAACGGCCTTATAGAGCCAGAAGACAATCTTGCAGACTTTGCCGATAGCTTCTCTGCACTGCCAGAAAGCTCTGGTGACTTTCTTTGATTTTTCACTTAAGTGTTTATTCCAATTTAGGGTGCTATCCAGGATGGCTCCCAGATACTTGACCTCTTTAAAGAGACCGAGCTGCGTACCTAACAGGAAAGGTGGTCTTACGTTGACCAGCTTTCTTTTCCTAGTGAAGAGTACCAGCTCGGTTTTTGTAGGGTTCACAGAGAATGCGTTATCTGTGCAACATCTTTCTACTAGTCTTAACGCAGCCTGCATGGTTTCACACAGGATGTTGTCAAATTTCCCTGTTAGCAGAATAGTGATGTCGTCTGCATAACCGATTGTCTAGAATCCGTTAAGATTCTTAATGAGGCTGATGACTACCACGTTGCTGATAAGCAGAGATAGGACGCCACCTTGAGTGGAGCCTCTGCTTACACGTTCTCCTAATCTGATCTCGTGTAATTTCTGCTTATAGGGAGATTTAAAACGTGCCTTATACTAATAGAAAATAAAAACATATTAGTGACAGAAGTTTCCAAAGCTTCTGATACAATACGCCAAATACCCGGAATATTTTGTGTCACGAGAGATACTGCATCTGTTGATGCAGAAGGTAGCAACTTTCAACATCTAATTTTAGCAACGTTAATTGATAATATGTAAGTAGTCAGTTTTCAAATTCATTATAAATTCTGTAAGTGTGTAAAGTTCTTCAACGCTTTATTGGTGTTTGCTGTCATATTTAATTAAATTTATATTTTTCTTTAAAAGTAAAGCAAAGTACTATAAGATAAGTCAAGATATCTTATTATTATAAAACTATCAATAAACAATATTATTGGCCGGTTGTATATTTTATAAAATATAATTCTCGGTTTGCTATTATGCAAGCCACTGCTTACAGCACAATTGTACTGGTTTATTCCGTCTCTTTAGACAGCGCCTACTTTCTTTAATATACGAGATAGAAAAGAACTTTAAATAAAAAAGTTGAAGAGTTTATTCTAGATCGTCAGGAAATGTTAAGGAAAAAAACAAATGAATATCGCAAAGTTAGTATAAAACACAAACTATGTAAATCTATAATGGAATACCTTGTATATTGAATTAAAAATTAATAGATTTTTTCTGAATTCAAAAATATATTATGATATGTTGACATTTGGTTTAGTCGTTTTCGAAATATTTGCATTTAAATCGTATTCGCATTTGCCATGGATAAGGAAATGGGGAGGCCATTATTTAACTTATGTATTTATTTTCATTAAACAATATAGAACCAAAAAGGTAACTTTCTTTGTTAATAAAATAATTTATAAAAACTCATAAATGTTGAATGTGACGGCCGTTATTTTCGATACAATTTTTGTAATTTTCATCTAATTTAAATAAAGCGTTGCAAATATGCCCCGGTTGTTCATTCAATGAATCTATACTCCTGTCAATCCTTTGCCTTAAATCACAAAATTTTTACTTCTTCCTTTATATAAATCATCGTTTAGATATCGTCATAAAAATGTCTAAGGGGATCAGGTCAGGAATATTAGGTGGCCAGTTAATGGTCCCATTATTTCCATTTCACTTTCTAAACAGCTTATTTAAAAAAAAATTACGTGCGCTGTGTTATGAGGCGGCGCACGGTCCTGGTACCACATTACGTTGTTAAATTTTCTAAGAAGAAGTTCTTCTACCAAACTAAATTTCATTTAAAAACTATATGTATCTATCTACTGTTAACGAGCCCTCTAATATAATCAACCAAATTATTCGGTTCCTAAGAATACCACATCAAACATTCAATGACCTAAGACCCTGATTATTAATTTTAACAAAAGAGTGGGGGTTCTCTATATGTTTAAATTTAGTTAGTAGTCTATATCATGTGCTGATGATGCTAACTTGGTTAGCGAAACGCGCGTCCAGAACGTAACAAGTTGTGATGTAGTATAGTTAAAACTCTTGTATTTTGATCTATCTTCCACCACAGGTGCCAGTGTTAGGACCCAATATGCTACTGGTCTTATTTTGTGATTATGTGTCAATTTTTGTACCGGCAACATTTTATGGGGGTGGTATCCATATTTGTGTAAAACAGTTTGAATATTTTTTGTTGATTTCCCAAAGTAGCTACTAGCTTTGGTGGTAGATAACTTTAGATGTTCTAAAAATAAGTAATATCAGAATGATTAATCAGATAAAATAATTGAATATTCTTCTCGTACCTTGAAAATACAACAAAATGTGTAATTCTTCGTCCCCATTTGAGATAACTAAGAGTTTTTTCCTATAAAGTGACTTACGCTCCCCCATACTCTTTTCCATATAATAAAAAGTGCACCTAGAAGGAACTGGCATTCCGGAATGAATACGTCGATATTTGCTTGCGCCTGAGCAACATCATTATTGTTTTTTAATATAGGCGAATTACTTCTAACTTTTCTTCTTCTGTGTAACTCATATTACCGAAGAATAAAGGAAATCTGACAGCCACATAAAAATCTGACATGCCGAATAAATCATAAAAAATAATGACATTCGAGCCATTTGTTTATTCATGGCAACTGCGTTCACTGTTTTCAAAGGCGATTATTTCGAAAACGTCTAAACCAAATGTAAACATATATATTTTTGCATAAAAAAAAAGATCTATTAATTTTTGTTTCAATATACACGTTGTTCCATTAAAGATTTACCAAGTTTGTGTTTTATACTTTGTCCTATACATTTATTTTGTTATGTAACATTTTCTGGCTATTTAGGATAAACCCTACAACTTTTGTAAATATAATTTTTTTGTACCTTGTATATTAAACGCAGTAGACGCAGTCAAAATGTAAAGAATAACCTTATACATTACTTACGAAACTGTATTTTAATATAGTTTTACTACATATCAAATTTTAACGGAATGCCAAAAAAAAATTCAAAATAATAAGACAAACATTGATTTATAAGACATTTCTCAACACCCTCTAATTCGAATACAAAGTATTCCAGGAACTGTATTAAAAACATTTTTTGCTTACTGCTTCACAATTTTTTTTATAAACATCGTGTATAGCAGAGTAAAAAAAAACTAACTCACTCATTTAAATAATTGTCCGTCCAACTCACAAGCAACTACCTGAGTGCAGAACAATGAAATTATAAACTCTAAATGCCTTTTTCACGTATGATTGAAGATCTTGTTGTGTGCGCTCCCTGCGGTTGAAAAAACCCATATAATACAAACTAAAATGAGCATACAGAGAGGCGGAAGTTTTCGTAAACGTACTGACCATTTTTATCTAAATTTCCTCGGGGAATTTTCTAGAAAAGTCCAACTCTAATTTAAATTGCGGTACGTTCCTCGGTTTTCTGTTTTCTCCATGGAAAATATTTGTTCGTGTATACAAGTGTCTTACTGTGCTCTGCCTTGTTTATTTAAAGTAAGATAAAATAAATATCTTTCGAAAAAATATTTTATGATTCTTTTGAGGTGATGGTTTTAAGACGCGACTGAGAATATGTAGGTATATATTGCATTAAAAAAACGGATTCTTGTTAACAAAAGTTCGCTCGCGATCGTTTGTTACTATGGCTCTCACTCTCAGGGACAAAAACCAGGCGTGGCGTGTCATTTCAGAAATTATTACAGATAGGACATTGAATTTGATATTTATTTTTAGAAGAGACGTGGATCTCGAGATTTGTTTGAAACATTTTTCTGTACCACCTCTGATACCGAAGATGTGGTAGCGCAAATTTGACCAAAACAGTCAACTTCGATGTAACACGGTCGAGGTCGCATTTTATTTTTTTCTGACGAAACTTTCTAGAACGATGGTTCTTCCGGTTTGCGTTGGGTTTCAATTTCGTTGATCGATTTTACGACTTTTTTTCGTTAAAATAGGGTGTTTTGAGGTACATATATCTCAAAGTGGGTGAATGCTATCGAAATTTTCGTTAATGTTGAAATATGGGCGAAATATTAGATATTTTAGCCTTTTAAAATCCTTGTTGGACTGCTAGACTTTTTTTAGTAGGAAACAAGACCAATTTTAAACCATTTTAATAACCTAGAAGGAAACATTCCTAGTTTTTCAGACCTGTAAGAAAAGCGGGCCAACTGTTGGTTGCTGACTAGTTAAAATAATTTCTCCAAAGAAACATATTCCTGTTGTAACCCTGGATTTTCTTAAAACCAAGGTACAAGATTGCTACGCTCTTATTTAATAATAATTATTAATACAGTTTTATTTTAAATTATTTCAATCACAAAAAGGTATCAAGATTACAGCTCGTGGTCAACAGGGAGTGCAATGTAGATGCCCTAGCTCAATTAACCCGGAGAGTAGGGCGTGGGAAAACTTAAGAAATCTTAAAGAAAGAAAAAGAGAAAAAAAAAGAAATGAGCGCCACCAATTTATTACGACTTAAATTGGAAAGCCACTCGATCTTCGCGGCACTTGCTTCCTCTTGGTACTTTAAAAGAAATTTTAATAAAATCTAAAAAGTTATTCGGACAGACAAAAAGAGTGAGCTAAATAAAACACACAGATAAAGTAAAAAAAAATCTATTTATCCGTTACGGTATAAACGAAAAATATAAACAATAAGTGTGTTATCAGTTACGGTATAAAAGAAAAAAAGTAAACAATAAGTGTGCTATCAGTTACGGTATAAAAGAAAAATGTAAAAAATAAGTGTCACCAAATCCAGTAGCACCTGGAAGTTCTGAAGCGCTCCTAACTTTAAACTAGGCCCGTGACATGGGATTAGTCCCGAGTCTTGAAGTTAAGTCCGTGACTTGAACTTATGTCTGTGACTTGCAGTTGCAATTAACCTCTGACTTGAAATTAGGACTGTGACTTACAGTTGGCCCCTGACTTGAAATTAGGACTGTGACTTACAGTTGGCCCCTGACTTGAACCCTATGAAAACAAAAATTTTCTAGAATTTTGCATAGTGATTCAAAGTCTATAACGAAAACCCAAATAATTTTAATTAATTCAAAAAATCCCCAAAAGGTTTCCACTGATTCAAAATTAACTGAAGTGTCAAAACAATAATTTAATTTTAAAAATTTAGTACTACCGAGAAGTATAAAAAATATATTTAATTAATTTCAAGACACTAATCAGAACTTTTCTTTAAATAAATTAAAACCGCAAGCAACAAAATAAAAAAAATACAATAAAATAATTTAAAATGAAAAAAGATAACCATCAATAAGCACAAAATACTCTGATGGGTATCGAAAATTCAGTCGAAACGTTATGTCAATAAATCCAACAAATCCACAAATACAAACTAAGACCGAAAAGGAAAATTCTAAAAGTTACTTTATCAAATATAATCTCAATAACCAGCGTTAACACTAAAACAAATACAAGGTTTCGACCGGATCCGATTGATTTAAATTAGCAATACGTAATAAAGCAGAAATAATTCTAAAACTTAAAAAAAAAAAAAATAGGCCCTGATGATGACCTAAAAATAATCGAAACGTTGGGTAAGAAAAATATAAGCACATTGGGATAACTGACTCCAATAAAACTAAATTCAATTTACAATAAATAAATTTGTAACAAAATCGATTACTATAACAATTTCCCGTATAAAATAAATAGAAAATTTGACTGACCTCGGACAATTTAAATAGAAATGAGAATAAAATTTAAAAAAATTGCAAAATCTTAACAAAAGAAGGTATGTATAGACCTGAAGAATAGCAAATATTTAAGCGAAACGTTGTGAGAATACTTACAAAAAATATAGATATAATAAGGCAGCAATAAGAAAAATCAAAAGGCACAATTATATTTAAATTATAATATAACCAGCTTAAAAAAAAGGGTTTTATTTAACTAATTATTTTCCAGCGGCAAATCAAAACGCAAAAAAAATACCATAAACTAAAAGAAAAGCAATTTACGTCATACTTAATTGTTACTGAAAACCTCTGCAAGCCATTTATTAATCTGTTTATTATCTATTAAAAAGAACGAATGCGGTAATCAAATCACACTATGCAAGCTGCGTAAATATTGTGGTTTTATTTTAAAATAAAATAGAGCCAATTTACGATCCAAAAAATATGGTTAATATAATAAGAAAATTAATCAAATTACTGAGGTAAAAGATGTTCGACGAAATTCAAACTAAAAATGTGTCTTCGTATGAATTCATTACACTTGCATTTAATATTTAAGATTTCAAAAAAATATATAAAAACTAGCCCCTGTTGCATCAAAAAAATAATCGTCTCACACGAGAAAAAGTTAATTCCAAAAAAAAATGAGAAAAGTTACCAAATTACGAAATCGAAAATCAAGCAAAATTTAAGAAAAAAAGATACCCTTTTCAGGATAAATGATATTAAATAAAATTACCTATCCAATAGGGTCACTCAGTTCTAGTCAGAAAGTGGTTTCACGTGCCAAGAACAAGGGCATGGAAAATGGCGGTCTGGTCCAATCTTCAGGTAAAATCCTCTCTTAGAGAGATTTTCTAGCACGAAAAATAACACTCACAGTGCAAACTATAATGTGCCCGAAAAACTATTGCGGTGTTGAGGAAAAATCCCGCTAACGGATTTCCACGATTTTCCTGGATTATGCAGGTGACCAGAAAAGTGAAAAATGTGTTCCCCCAGCTTCCTTTCCATCTAGAACTTTGGTTAACTAGGGTGGCGGAATACCATTGGCTAGAATGTGTCAGGTGCTGACAACCTTGCCAAAAGAGCACATAGTCGGAATAAAACAAGGATATGATTAATATGTTAGACAAGAAAAACGACTATCCATTGGTTGAGAAAGATACAGGAAATAATGCAGGAATACACTTGGCAACAGCGAAAAAGATGCCTGCGCTCTTGATATGAGGAAGTACCGGATGGAGGGTTTCGAAAATAAATTAATATGGAAGTCTTAGCCGAATAGATCCGAAAAGTTCCGAGACGACGCAATAATAACATTGACAGAAACAACTAACCTGAAATTTAAAAGCAACGGCTAGGCGAAATGGAAACGTAAATAAACAAATTATATTTAATTAAATACTCTCGTAATAATGGAAAAGAACCACTCAGAAAAGTCAAATATTAGTCCGGAATAGAGTACCAAAGAGTAAAAAAAAATGATGTGCTAATGCAGGAGTAGTTAAATGCCATAAAAATAAAACGTAAGTTGAGTTTAATTTAATAGAATTTTCACAACTGTATAAGCTCATTATTTAACCATAATAGGAATTTATTCACACAATTATTAACTATTTATTTTTAGGAAATACATCAGACGCAGACGTAACGAAATTTCAGTTTATAATAGGCTTCAAGTAATTACGCAACTATGGACAAAACAAAAGTCGATCTGAATTTCTGAACATCAAACATTGATAGAAATTATAAGAAGGCTGTATTTTATATAGTCTCAGCAAAAAAAAAAGGTAAGAATATTAATATTGAATCGAGAAATACCTTTGGTTTATTTATGTCTAACTTAAATGAAAATACCTTTATATGTTACATATTCACAGCAAAAGGGAACGCGAATAATAAAATGTAGATTTAAGGGAAAGTATGAAGTGGTGTATATATAGTATCTATAGTCTAAAAATAATCCTATGTATATCTGAAAGGAAATATTTATCAAGGCAACCTTTTTTTTTTAATACAAGTTTTTACAGTTCAATATTGATATATAATATCGACTTTATATCAAAGAATTTATTGGGGTACTAATGATTTGGTTTTTTTTTACAGCGACAGAAGAGTTATACAAAATATACGTTCGAATCTAAAAATGCAGCATATCTATAGCCAAGGAAAACGAAAATCCCAAGATTTGTATAACGGACTCGAAAACAGGTTTACAAAATTAATAAAATTTAATTTATATCTACTCTGTAAAATATATGGGAAATAAATAGTTTGTCTAAAATGCTATTTGAAGTTTTTCTTATACGGTATATAATTATTAAATTCGGCAAAATTAGATAAATCCAACAATTATATTTGAACTGATTTTTTTTGGCGACATCTATGATTCGAACGCTAAACTTGTACCATTTACTGAAAATTATTCCTTTATGTCTTTAGTTCAGATATAGGTACAAAATTAACTACTTATCGAGAGGTGACACTGTGTGTACCGAAATTTGATGCAAAAGGTGTTGAATTTATATTTGGCTTAAATATGAACAATGTAACCGCTTCTAATAACAAAACTACTAAAATCTAAGTAAATCAAACCAACAAGGCGTACATATTAATCACTAAACTTAATACTAAAGTAGTAGATTATAATTTTAAATTAATCATACAATGAAATGCACTTATAACAAAATTAAACTGTTACACTGTTATGTCATTAAGGTCACAGAACGGAGTGTTTCCCTTCCAAATTGGTAATATAACACATAATACCATACATCAACATTAAATCCTAATCTAAAATGCCAAAACACAAAAGTGAAACAAATAAACAAGGTGTGATTAAACCATATAGATATTCTTCAGAGTATCATAGAAACATTAAAAAGCTGGATCAAGGCGCAATCAATAAATTAGGATTATGATGATGAGCCGATGGATTTACCAGGGGAACCTGTTAATGGTGAAGGTGATCTTGGTTATGGTACAAAGCTAGATGATCAGCTCTCCTTTTTAGGCGCTTTAACAGGTCTTTTAGCCATAGAAAGAACTTATGGTCGGAAAGAACTTCCTAAAGATGCCAGGACTGTTTTAAAAACTCCACCATCCATCGAAATTGCCGAAATGGGAACTGGAAAATTTTGGTATTCTGGAGTGACAAACAATTTAATGAATGCTATATCTAATATTGATAAGTATCCGTCAACAATTTCGTTGTTATTTAATATCGATGGGATGTCACCATTTAATAGCAGTAAGCATCAGTTTTAGCCAATCTCTTTTTGCATTGATGAATTAGGTGATATAAGACCTATGGTAGCAGCAATTTAAATTGAAACATTGTTTTAGAAAAAATTAATTAAAACATTCTTATTTAATCTTATTCTCACAAAGTCCTCACTCATTCTCTAAACAAACATAAAATTCACACTCTATGCATTTTTTTCTCTTCTACATGATGACGTTAGATTTTTAATCCGACGTTTTGTTTCTTCGTAATAATTATCAAATAACATTGATGATGGTTTTTTTCTCTTGAAACGTTGGATAAATGTAAGGAGCGATATGTCGTTAGAAATGAAATTAGAGTTTTTCAGGGACTAAACAATTTTTCCTTTTATTTAAAAAAACAAAGTTGATGATGATTGCTAGGAAACGAAATATCAGATTGAAAATCCAATAACAGCAACTTGTATAGCAAGAAAAGTAGCAATGGGAATGTAAAATTTGTATTGTCATATCTTTTCAAATAGAGCCAGAAAAAAATTAAAACGAAATCGGGAAAATTCGGTTTTTCCCAAATATCTTTCGAAGTAATAGGATTTTTTTAGATTTCGAAAAATAACGCGGTGGGGTTGAGCAAGGCGCAAATTTTCTCTAATTTAATCATCCTTGTATCTCTTCTGGTTTACGAGATTCCTTTATGTAGTGTGCATTCTTATATGGGACACCGTGTATAATATATGCTGGTAGGTAAAAACGAGAAGAGGCACGAAGGTGACAGGTTCAAACCGTTCTCCGAGGTGCTTTTAAAATCCGTCAAATACGGGAGACATATGACGTCACGGTTCAACAAAAAACAAAATGTTTTCAAAACCTTTCGAACCACATTAACAAGAAAAAAACGATTTAAAACTTATTGTGTTATTGAACTAGCTGGCGAGTATCTAGTAAACTCACAGTGTCAACATTACTTCTCAACCTAATAATACTGACTTGTTCTAAAATCGAAAAAAATATTAAAAAACGCTATGTATGTCTATGAAACAAAATAAACCATTTATGCCCAAGACCAAAGATAAACCCGTCTGGTGGAATAACGAGTGCCTAACACTGGTTAATAATAGAAAAAAAGCTTTCGAAAACTATAAAAATTCACCTACTCAGTCAAATTTCTTAGAATGTTAAAGGTTAATGGCTCTAACAAAAAGAAATTTTAAAGAAAAAGCTAAATTACCGCAGCACTTTAAATAAAGATACACCAATAATTAATATGTGGAAAAAAATTTAAAAAATTAAGGGAAGTAGATTTAGTTTTTCTCAAATAAATAAATCTCTTGCAGAGAATATCCTTATTAATTTATCACCTCCCTCAGTAAACCATAATCCATTCTCACATTGTACTTTTGATTATGTAAACGATCATTTCCTACTAAACAAGTTTACAATTTTAGAATTAGACAAGGCTATAAAAAAAAGAAAAAACACAGCTCCGGGTCAAGATGACATGTTATCCAATCCTACAAAACCTAGGCTATTTAGCAAAGATTTTTCTTTTAAAAATATTTAATAATATGTGGCTTCAGGCTTAGGTCTTAAGTGATTTAAAAAACAGTGTTGTTATATTATTTCTTAAACCAAATAAAGATCCTTCACAGAGTCTTATAGACCGATAAATCTAATGTCATGCATAACGAAAACCTATGAAAGGCTAATCAAATTTAGAGAGAATACTGGTTGTTGTACTATAGGCACATGCCTCCAAATCAGTATGGGTTTAAACCTGGTTTCGGTACCACAGAAGCTATCTCACATCTTGTCCTTGACTTACATGCTGGCCTGACAAATAACAAATGTGTAGGAGTTTTATTTGCAGATATAAAAAATGCCTATGGAAGTGGTAATCTTAATATACTTTCAGAAAAAATGAGATATATGGGATTTCCTGCAATTGTTATTAAATCTATCTTAAGCCTTTTCTTAGAAAGAAGCATTACTATACGTTTAAAAAACCAAGTCTATCTCCAAGAAAAACTTCTCTGGGCATTCCACAGGGTTCCGTCCTATCCCCGCTTTTATTTAATTTATACTAGACCTACATACCATATGGGATATACATGTGACCTGCATACAATATGCGATTTTGCCATGTATACCACTGAGGAGAACCGTACACAATCTATTAGTAAACTTAACCATATTACATACTGTTTTAAAAATTGGACGCAAGAAAATGGATTTAACATATCTACAAATGAGACAACGGTTGTGTTTTTTACCCGACGCAGGATAGAAGCACAAAATCGAATAACCTTAAACCGTTTCTCCTTTCCTGTAACAAAATCTTTTAAATATCTCGGAATCATATTAGATACCAAATTACTATGGGCAGAACAAATTACAAATATAGTCAACAAGACGGAAAAAAGTATAAATCTCTTGAGACAGGTATGTTCCTTTAATTGGGATGCTGGACAACAAATCGCTTTAGTTTTTTATAGAACCTATATAAGGTCTATTATAGATTATGGTTGCATATTTTATGGTTGTGCAAGTAATACACATTTAAAAAAAATAGACAGAGTTCAGTATAAAGCACTTCGTATATGTTTGGGTGTTATGAAATCATCACCAAATTTTGGTAGAATCACTGGAAGCCCCTCTTTGGTGTAGAAGGGAGTACCTCGCTTCCAAATTTATACTTAAATTATGAAAAAAAGATTTATTCTTTGTTTATTTCAAATCTTACTGAACGATATTGGACAAAAAAAAACGCACCCCCGATAGTAAAGGGCTACGAAGAATTGCGACTGTTTAATTTTATTGAAAGTGGTGAACACAATACTAAGAGCATATTTGAAATAAACTACCATACCATTTTTGTTACTCCTGAAGTTATCTTTCCTTCATATCCAGAAAATAGAACTTCAACTCAAATACTTTTTAAAGAAATCATATCCAGATACCCCTTAAATTACCTTATTATTTATACTGATGGTTCAAAAACTGAAAACAGCTTAGGTGGAGCTTTCTATTGCCCCTCACCAAATTATCAGTGGTCTTTTACACTTGATCCAAATTTAAGCATTTTTTCTGCAGAAGCCGCAGCAATCTATTATGCAATCGAATGGGCTTTAACTTAAAATCATAATTATATAATTATATGCTCTGATTCACAATCAGTTCTTAAAAAGTTATCAAATTTTATTGAGAATACATATTTACCCTCACATATTTGTAGTACGAACATTAGACTTAATACGTCAAGCAAAAGCCAAAAACATTGAAATTTATTTTGTATGGACTAAAGCTCACTCTGGAATAACTGGAAATGAAAAAGTCGATTTCATAGCCAAGAATGCCCAATTAAATAATAACCAAACCACCTACTATAATTATCCAGGATTACTATCCTTTCTTAAAACAAAACATTAAAAAAAAGTGGAATAGTGATTTACCCTCACATATTTGTAGTACGAACATTAGACTTAATACGTCAAGCAAAAGCCAAAAACATTGAAATTTATTTTATATGGACTAAAGCTCACTCTGGAATAACTGGAAATGAAAAAGTCGATTTCATAGCCAAGAATGCCCAATTAAATAATAACCAAACCACCTACTATAATTATCCAGGATTACTATCCTTTCTTAAAACAAAACATTAAAAAAAAGTGGAATAGTGAGTGGATAACTTATGGAAGTAACAGTAATACCTTTTATTTTAAGATACATAGAATTATACCTAATAAACATTGGTATTATAACAAATCGATACCCCGAAGACTGGTATCCACAGTAAGTCGTATAAAACTGAATCGTGGCCGTTTTCCCAGTCACTTACATAGGATTGGAATAAAGGACGACCCACTTTGTTTATGTGGAGAGTTTGGCGATTTAAACCATATTTTTTTCAACTGCCAATTACACCAACAACATTCAAATGAATTGATAAAATATTTAATTGAAAACAATTTTATTTTACCTATTTGGCTACCTGATATTTTAATAACAAATAATATTGGCTTTTTTGCCTGCTTGTACAACTTCCTTAAAAAAATTGGCTTTGAAATTTAGCATACCTTCAGAGATTTTTTTCCCACATTTATAACTTTATGCTACCTAAACCTTTCCTAATGTATACTTACTTTTTTAGAGGTCTTCCATTGTTTGTCTTGTTTAAAGTCGTCCTGACAGACCCCTGGACGTGAAATGTGTGTCCCCGTCTATATGTGGCTAGGTTTGAATTAAAACGTGCAATTTAATTTTACATTCTTTTCAAATTATAGAAAGCTACAGTATTTCACTAAATATTTACTTATTTCGTGGCTAAAACACATAGTTTGTAAGGCCAAAAACCAGAAACAAAAAAAAAATATTATCGATAATAGTGTTAGTAACATCGATAGATTACGAACATTGCAATTATTTAAACCAGAAGCGTGCAGTTCATGGAGGCAAGGAAAGCAGTGCTTCCCCAAAAAAAATTACAAAACATCTTCTAAAATGTAATTTTTGAAATAGGAAACCATTAATTTAGTTTATATAAAAAATGCTAAAATATTATTTTAATTATCAAGCCCTGCGGGCCGCTAGCTTCTCTGCAGCCAAGTCATGTATGCTTGATTTCCTGTGAATCGAGCCAGATGTTATTGAAGTTTCCACCGGCTGTTTGCAATTTTTGTATTTCAGTCGCGTGCTTTAAGTGGTGGCGAAAGCTATCGTTGGAGTAGGTTCTTTGTTTGAGCGGCTATCCGTGTGTTGTGTGATACGTACGTAGCGTCCTGCATGGTGCGATATGGAAGACAATAATACGGACGTCGATATGCAAATACTGTCAACTTCGGCTGTCGGTACTAACGTTGAAAATGTTGGAGAATTTAGTAAGAAGAGTGTGTGTGAATGTGTGGTCTATGTGTTAATAATAAAGGGATTTTCAACATTAAACTTCGCTGATAAGCTTCAAATAATTTCCAAAGGAAGGGCAAAGCCGTCTATGAAAAATTTAACCACAAAAATGAAAAACTGTACTAGACATTTTTATCCGGAAAAACAATACGAATAATGTAAATGGCTAACAGGATGTGAAAATATAAGTAAATTATTTTCTTGGGCATGTTTACTTTTTGAAAATGAAAAAGGTCTCTGGAATAAAACTGGTTTTTCCGATTTAAACAATTTCCATAAAGCTGTAAAAAGACACATTATGTCCAAAGCGCATTTACAGGCTGTCATTAAAGAAAAAGTTTCGGCAAAACCAGAATTGAACACACCCTTAATAAACAGTTGGAAATTAGTCACCGCCAACACAATGAACTAGTCGATAAAAATAGGCAAATATTAGGAAGACTAATCTATGTTGTTTGTTTTCTCGGACAGCACAAATTGGGGTTTAGAGGTCATGACGAAACAAGAGTTTCCTCAAATAGAGGAAATTTTCATGACTTACTTAGTTTAATGGCTAAATATAACGATTGCTTAAAAAAATCAGCAGTCTAGCGTTTTCCGCGGAACGTCGAATCGAATCCAGAATGATTTAATTTCCGCTGTTGCAATCATTATTCTAAAAAGAATTAACCAAGAGGTTGGCGAGGCGCGGTTCATTGCAATTGTTCTGGACGAAATAACTGATATCACTAATTTTAGCCAATTATCTATAGCTATTAATATAGCGCAAAAAATAACGCTAAGGAACTTATGTAATTTTTAAAAAACAAGGAGCTGGAAGATGCCTACACCGAAGTGTCGAAATTGTGTGAATTAGTATTGACAATACCTGCCACAAGTTCATTAGTAAAACGCAATTTTTCAACACTTAAACGTATAAAAAGTGTTGTGAGAAATTCAACGGGGCAGGAGAGACTTTCGCATACATCGCTGCTGTCCATTGAAAATAAACTTCTCTAAAATATGTCGGAGCATCGACGTTTTTATGATGACGTCATTGACGAATTTGCAAAAATGATCGAAGAATCGAATTACATTACAAATAGGTAAGTTTCTAAAAATTTCTTCCCTTTCTTAAGATTCACCGCACGCCCCTGATTTATACTTACCTTCCAGGTCAAATTGTACAAAAATGGACTTTGAGGTCGTATTTGGTAGAAATTTTGACTTTAGTTCAACACCGATTTAATCTGAGGTTTACAACTAGTGGGAAAATGTAATTTCAAAGGGCGAAAATGCCGAGGCCGCCATGTTTGTTGAAATTCTCATAAGAAACATGTTTTTATTTTCTTTTTTAATGCAAATTAGGGAAGGTACAAGGTGGAAAATTAATTAAGGACAAATATTTGTACATGTACAGTTTCTAAAGCTCTTGAACCATAATCTGCGGAAAAATTAAATTTTTTTCCTAACCTAAAAATGTTCAAATTATACTTTTTTTTCAATAAAAAAAAGCAATATTTGGTAGGCGCGACCTATTTTTGGAGGTATCATATAAACATTAAACGAACAAATTTCAGGCGCAAGTAGCTTCCTTCCAGGAGTAGCCGACAAGGTCCATTTTTAAGTTCCATATGGTAGAGCGTATATGTTCGGTGATTTATTTGTTTATTTTTTTCACAGGCAGACATCTTTACTTTGATATGAACTTGAATCTTCAATCCGTCCATTTTTTATGCCGTGTTCATTGTTTAATATATTAATAAAATATATTTTCTTTCTCTTTTTACCACGCGAATGGATGTTAGAAAGAGCATTTTGACCTATTTAAGAAATAAATTCCCTTTAACCTCGAAGACATAATTACTAAGGGACCTTTTTTTGACTTCCAAGCGACCGTTAATTTATTCTCCAAATAGGAAAAAGGCAGGAAATCGTCGGACATTTTGTCCAATCTTAAATTGGTCGAAGGCTTGGTTGCAAGTCAAATTGACCACATATTGACTAAAAATGTTGGTTGGGAACGTATACGATTAATACACGCACCCAGAATCTACAGGCAGGGTCCGCTCTAGCTTTTCGGTCAATATGGGCAAAAATAAGATTTGCCGCCCCAAAAATTTATTTGGGAGTCCAGCCCAGGAGTAAAGGAGATGAATGAGGGTATTTGATTAATTTAGATTTTAGGTAAATCTGCACAAAAAATTTTATTATATTCAAAATCAAAACAAATCACAAAAGAGTTAAAACTTAAATATAATTAAAAAAACACTTTTTTGCGAACTTTCAACTCCGCAAAATTTCTAATTACATCCTTTAAATCTAATTTTTCAGCTATACCATGCTCAATAGATATCATAGCTAAGCCATTCAGTCGAGGTTGTGTTGATGTCGACCTTAAAAAATTTTTAATTAATTTAAGTTTGGAGAAACTCCTTTCTCCACTAGCAACACTAACTGGTATTGTTAATAAAATCCGTAATGCGATATTAAGGTTTGGTGCGAGGTTTAAGTTTGTAATAAATTTGAGCACTTCCGCAGAGCTTTCTTTTTTCCTAGAAGATTAAACACGACGGGTATTTTCATAGGGAAACTAAGTTTTTCTTCTTCTAAGCCGATGTCTTGGTAATGTTAAGTTAAAATTAGTCTCTGCGTCGATTTCGTTAGCCAGTTCTTTTGCATCAATTAGGACATTATTAAAGGATTCGTCGGTTCTTAGATTAACAAAAAAAGAATGACAATTTTTAATAAGACTTATAGCTAATGATATATCATATTCCTTAGATTGCATCAGTTTGCTGATAGGGTTTATTTGATTTAAGATTTGATACCAAATAATTACCGAACACAAAAATTTAAAGACTTTAAGGCAATTTAATAGACCAGAAGCTTCCACTTTTACTAAGTTGTCAATATCTGCATGTTCATAAATATTTAAAAGAGCATCGTATATGTCACTAATTTGATACCTTAATGGTTTTAAAGCGTCTACTCTACTCTCCCATCTGGTGTCACTTAAAGGCTTTAAAGTTAATCCTTTTACATGCTTTAAAAGAATTGACCATCGTAGAGTTGACGCTGAAAAAAAAAACATATATTTTTTGAACCATGTTAAAAAATTTGCAGCCTCTAGTGATGACTTAGCCATGTCATTTACTACCAAATTTAATATGTGATTACTGCAAGGTACAAAAAATGCCATAGGATTTATATTTCTAATTCTAGTCTGCACTCCCGCCTTATCACCTCTCATATTTGCCCCATTGTCATATCCTTGCCCTCTCATATTTTGTACATCTAAACCTATAGTATTTAGTTCATTAATTACTACATTAGACAGTTCTTCACCCGTAGACTTTTCAATTGGAAGAAAACCCAAAAAACTTTCATTAACATCAATGTTGACATCCGTTTCAGATACAGTTATAGAAACATATCTAATTATTAAAGTCATTTGCTCAATTTTACTCACATCAGGAGTACAATCTAGAATAATAGAATAATATTTTGCTTTTTTAATAGCATTTACAATATAGGATTTTATATTATCGTGAAGAAGCATAATTATTTCATTTTGAATATTTTTTCCAAGGTATGTTGCTTTAACTGCTTCATGTTTCAGGACTCTACGAACATGTTCTTCCATAACCGGATCGAATTTTGCTAATAACTCTATTAATTTTAAAAAATTGCCATTATTATATTCATAGATCTTATTGGTTGTGCCTTGGAAGGCTAAACAATTTTCACAAAGCATTTTTGTTATGGAAACAATACGCAGAAGCACCTCGTACTAATGATTTATTTCTGCATTAGTTAGCCTTTGAGCGGCTGCGTCTATAGTGCGACCTGAATTTAGTCGCTGACTAAGTTCAATCCATGCTTGCTTAGATTTACCATGTCCGCTTGAATTTTCGTGGCTTCTTAAAGTTTCACCAAGGTGCTTCCAGTTATTGTAACCATCTTTTGAAAGTGAACTTAAACTACAACCAAACAATTTATAGTAAAAACAAAAAACTGAGTTTTTAGAAATAGAGTAAACAAGCCAGTCTCTTAGGACTTGTTCTCTATTTTTTAACACTCGATAATAGTAACTAGAACTAAATTTACGACCTTTATTGTCGGATAAAAATGAATAATTAATTAAACGCTTAGCTGGTCCCTCTCTGACTAAAAATAACCTTTCTGCATCTCCCAAGATTTGAGGCCATGTTCCTGGATCAGAAGATATATTTTCGACACGGTCATTATTTTCGATAGTGTCGTTAGTATCGTAACTTTCATTGCGCTCGATCGACGAACCATCATTACTGTTACTAGTCTCAGTCTCCTTGCCCACTACATTCACCATAGCGTTATCAGGATTTTCATCATTTTCCAATGTTGACACCTTACTCGTAGTTGGACCAGTTTGTGAAAAATGTGCCAATGCCCCAGCTTGTTTTTGTAGATGGGTTTGTTTTTCTATCCTCTTTTTTTATACTGAGAACCAGATAGTCTTTTCCTTGCGTCAGACATTCTATAATACAGTTATTTATTTGATAAAAAAAAATCAAATTACAAAATTGTCACTTTTTTAAGAAAGATTTGATTGGCTGTTACGCAATAGTTAGGATAATTTTATATTTAAAAAAGTTAAAAATTAAAAAAAATACTTTAACATTTCACAACAATGTCGAAAATCTACCACATAATATTGTGATTTTATACAAAAATGAAAAGCATTTGAGGAAAACATTATGTGGTAGATTTTCGACATTGTTGTTTGTTGTGATATACAAAAAATGTTAAAGTATTTTTTTAATTTTTAACTTTTATAAAATTATCCCAACTACTGCGTAACAGCCAATCAAATATTTCTTAAAAAATTTTTATCGCAGTAAATAAATTGAGATTAAACTAAAAAATTGTCACTTACCTTAAACAACAGAAAAAGTTTTCCAATACATTCACTGAACAATATTCATATTTTGGCAACAACGCATGCAACGGAAACTGTTCTTAATTATACATAGATAATAATATTATTCATTATTCATATAAATCCATTAATAAAAACTTTAGCACTAGACCCATCAACTTAAAGAGGGTGCGCCCTACAGATCAAACAAGCACCAAACACAATTAGAAATAGAAATTAATAAGTAATAAATAGGTACAAGACACCAACGCATCGATCACAAAGGGTGCATCCACCAAGCGCGCAAAATGTTTGCGATTGTAAGCGAACATTTTCAATCTTAAGAAAATATGATTGTTAGAAATGCTTACAATGGACAAAAAATTATATTGGCTCCCAATCGCCGCTTAATTTATTTTTATTAAATTGTTTTCAAGCTAAAAATGCCGCCCCAAATTTAGCCGCTCCGGGCAAATGCCCGGGTTGCCCCCCCCCTAGAGCGGGCCCTGTCTACAGGGACAAACTGACATATTACTGGTTAGGTATAGCAGAACTCTAGGTAGTAAATTTATAAAATAATGGCATATAAATCAAATAAATTATTTTATTGCCTAAATAAAGAGATTTATAGCTAGTTCGGCCTTTTCGTTACTACAAAAAAAATCAGTGTTTTCGATGCTATTTTGGGTGATGGTAAATTCTCTAGACTATTTTTATTGGAATGCGAATTCTTTGTTTATTTTTTGTATCCATGTGGGTTAACTCTTATCTTCTACAATCCCCCGCCAATAATCAGAGAGACCTGAAACATTACATATGTGTGTTAATCTGCTTCAACGAAAAATGTTTCAACTTCAGCTCGATTCGCCGATTTTCGCTTTAGAAACGCCAGTAAATTGCAAAACTTTCCTATATCTGTAAATAAAATCCAAATTAATAGTTTATTCCTTCAATTTAAAAGTACATATCGAAATATATGCACTAAATGGAGAAAAGTCAAAAGGTCAAAACATGTAAAAAAGAAAATTTAAGTATATAGATATGCTTATAAACTAGACAAAACAAAATAAGATATATTTACGTAAGTTCCTGGACACCTCTATTTTTTTTCAGTTTATTAAGTAGTGTACATCCCGTAAAGTAAATAGGTTTTTGATACATAGCAGATCAGTGATTTTCAGGTAACAGAGGCACCTTGAATCGCGTGTCGTAACTCTGAGATGATCTTACTTAGAAATATTTATAATCAACAGCAAAAGTTATGGTACGAGCGGGGATCGAACCCTCACCTCTGGATCACTAGTCCATCGCTCTAATCATTTGCGCTATCGTACCACTGATAAGCAATTCGCTAGAACTTGTACCTATTTAAACCCACCAGTATCATTACTATAGTTGATTTTGTCAAATATTCTAACCTCATGGCACGGTTTTACTGACTTGACATCAAATCTGACATCGCTATTAGGCACCGTCCATATTAGTAAATTTATAATTTTAAGTTATGGTCGTATAAACCAAATTTTGAATAGAAGTATTTTATCAGTTTATTTTTAAACTGTGAAATATATTTTTAGAAATATTTATAATCAATAGCAAAAGTTATGGTACGAGCGTGGATCGAACCCGCATCTCTGGATCACTAGTTCATCGCTCTAACCAATGCCTAGCAATTGGTTATAGCGATGGACTAGTGATCCGTTACGGTATACAAAACAACCTTTAATTTTTTAAAAGCATTTTAGGCCAGAAATCAGACATATTGCATAATTTTGTGAAATAAAAATCCTTTTAATATCGTAGTATGCTATTCTAGTTTAGTATACCATACCTATAATTCGAGAGTGTATCTAAGCATAGTAAAGAGTTAGATGCACATCTTTACTGCAGTGCAAGGACATAAAGTTTAGTTTTTTATGAAAATATCATTTTAAATTTTCATTAAAAGTGATATCCAACAGTTTGGTTTTCTCTGCAAGAGTTAATGGATTCCCAAAATTTTCGAATAGTTTATAGTCTACCGTATTATTGTTAGATCTCATCGAAAAATGTATTATTGTAGTTTTATTCTTATTTATATTTAGTTTCTTTGTCTTTTGACCGTAGTATTATTTTTTTATAAACATTCTCGGCTTGTGTTTTTATTGAAATAAAATTATCACCAACAATTAAAGCATTGGTATCATCAGCATATGCAACTAAAGAAATATTTTCCGATACTTTAGTAACGTAGCTGATCAGGTTATTAGCAAAAATCAAGAAAAGGAACGGTCACAATATGGAACCCTGAGGAATCCCTGATCCCACAATTTTTAGACCACCATAAGTACCATTTATTCGCACGGTCTGCCTTTTGTCAGACAAGTATGATCGTAGAAGATCTAAAAGTTTACCCCTTATACCATATCTAAACAGTTTTGAAAGCAACAACTTATAATCAACCGCATTAAAAGCACTCGACAAGTCAATAAACATACCCATTATCAATAATATCGTATCTAGAGACTCGACTATGGCACCCCGAAACTGATACAGTACTGTCTCATGCTAGTCCTATGACAATAGATTATTTGTACAAAAAAAATTAAACCAGTTGATCCTTAATTTCCAATTCGTTCAGATACAGAACATTTTAGAATACGGGATCCTTAACACGCAAGAAAAGAACAGTTCTATTTTATCGGATCTTCCGAGAGTCTGATATAAAGTAATTTTATCAATAGCATTTTATGAATCAGTGTATCTAAGGCTTGACTGAAATCTAAAAATGGCAAGTGCAGTGTTTTTCTCAGTCATAGTAGTACAAGAGTTATACTTATGTCTGGAGGTAAACATAACTAAATTCTGTCATTTATCTTAACTTTTAATATATAAAAGTAACTTAGAGAGAAGAAAATGTGTGATGATCTTCTCCGTTAGAATGAGTTACGTTGGGCAGTCAGGATAATCTATGATTTAAAAAATGACATACTGTATAATGTAATGTGTCTGTATGTTGTGACTTTATTCAACCACGGCCATCAAAAAAATACAGAAATTAATGTTTGGGACCTGATAACTATGGATTTTGTTCAGGTGTTTTTTTATTACCACGCGCTTGTTTACCCTTTTTCTCCTTCCCTGTATTATAAGCCATCCATTTTTACACAGATAGTGAAACATAATGCTAAACTTGTCAATCATAACTTCTTCAATAAGACACAATGAAAAATAACACACTAGAAACTAATTCCTAGTTTTCTACTCTTCTCAACAGTCCTCCATCCTTAATATATTGCAGTGAGCTAGTTTCCTAAGTTTAAGGAAAAATTAAATATTCAGTAGTCAACTTGCTGCTTAATAATATGTAAATTAATATTTAGAACCTAAGTAAAGTTGTAACCTCTGTTGATTTACATTCCGGTACGCTTGTTTGAGCTTGTAAAATATGCAAGGAGCGCAATTATTTTTGATTAAAAGTATAAAGTTCTAGTTCGTTTTTAGATATAAACTGGTCAAAAATAGAAACTGGTCTAAAATAGAAACGGAACATCAAAAATGTTTAATAATTTTCAAAATGCTGTAATTAAAACACTTGCTAGCGTAATCTCATATGCCTTTAAGATTTTGAAAGTCCGCTTTTTATAAATCGTACATTGTTAACCTACTTCTCTTAACTAAGTATTTCTGTGACTTTGACGGGGGTAATAAATTAAATTTAAAGGTTACACTTTTTTCCTTCTTAAAAGTTTTAATTTTAGTTATTGCCAAAAAATGTTTGAATTTTTATTTAGACAGGCTGTCATAGAAGTAATGGATCATACAGTAACGGGAGATAATTAGAGTGCATGCATATATTGTTTTAGCCAGTAATGCTTTGCTCATTTTAAAGGTATAGGGGGTTAAGTTTAAGTTGATTTTTTTAAATTCGTCATAAGTAGTAAACGGATAATGGATTTAATTGGAAATTAGCATACCCGTGTTTTTGAGGCCGAGAAATGTGAATATGCTTACCGTTGTCAGATTTTTCCCACGGAGCGCTAGTTGTAGGTATATAGATGTTTGAATGTACCCCGTCTTATTTTATCTTCCATATTTTGAGTAAACCATAACCTATGGAAGAGGGGTGAGTTTTTAATAAAAAAGGTTTATTTCATTGATCTCTATCGGCACTCATTTTTGACATAATTTCATTTAATGCAATATTAGCATATTAAATAAACTCGGCTCATAACCAAGCATGTCAAATTTATTAATACAATAAATCAAAACTTTTAAATTTGTCTATTTTAGTAAGTTGCTGAAAATGTCCCTCCTTCTTTTGAATTAATTTTCTTAATCTTTTTTTTTTAATGACGCTAGATTCTGAAAAAAATACCTCGTTTTTTCTAATGGCATTAGCGGTCCGTTGAATTATTTCTAACAATTGTTTTCTGATTGTAATTTTTTGCTTATAAACTAGTTATTTCATATAATCTTATTAATAGAAATCAAGATTAACAATAGGGCTGCGAAGTGGCCAAGAAAATTAACTTCCGTGATAAATCTAACTACGAGGAAAATGTTTATCATGCATGAACCACATATTATGTCGTATTATATTTATTAAGCAGAATATGGAAAACTCTCTGGTATTTTAAACGAGCCTATTAAAAACTTACCCAAAACACAGCACTAAATATTCACGTTACATTTTCGCTGCAAATGCCTTTTCTCTTACCATTGTTGGATTTCTGTAAATTTTTCATCCGGAAAAAACAACTGCAGTGAGACAACTTTTTTTTAGCAGCCACAACTCACTTATATCTTATGAGACTCAAACTTTATAAATCGTCCGTAATTTTAGCACTTTTATATTTTTATTTTATTACACGTACAGTGTCACTAAATGTGCAATAAAATATATATTAAATAAAATATTTAGAAAGCGCAAAATAGCTATTTTGTTGCTAAGATTTAAGGCTTTTAGATGTTACTTATCCTTAATTTCAAAATACGAAAATTACTTTTTGCGAGCGTTTAAAAAACTGATTTTTTTCATCGCCTTGTATAATAACAAAATTGAAACTTAACCATTTTGAGTATGTCGTTCTATAATCTATATATCTGTGAATACATCCCAAAGGTTTTATTAAATAATAATAATAATGCATAAAAATGTTAATAAACATTTTAAAATGTGTTTTTTTTTGGCTCACTGTATAAAAGATACGTCGCATAAAAAATGTTATATATAGTACAACTGCTATAAGTTTTTGGTACACTTATTTGACTTTTTGTCTTGTCTGTATATCCGTCAAAATACAATCAAATACTTGTGCGAAATTTAGGTTCATAACAATTTCAGCTCTAGAGATAGAGATATATATTTTGTCACGCCCTGTAAATATATGTTAAAACATTTTATATTAAATATTTTTGTGATAACTGAATACGAATACCGACCTTAATGCAATTTAAACAATTCCATCTAGTTATAATAATAAATTTTTTAAATTATGTTAAAAAGGTTATTTTTAGCATAAAATTATTTTTCGTTGGGTGGGACGGGGCAAGCAGAAAATCTCCAAAAACAAACTAAGACATAATTAAAAAAAATTTAAAAAAATACTGACAAATAAGGAGATAATGATTCGTAAGGACCTTTAAGTCACAAACACGAGTCTACGGTTGGTTAAGATTTCCTAAGGTCTTTGCATTTATTATAATTATTATTAAAAGAAAAATATAAATATGAAGCAAACATGTAAAAATGTTACAATAATACAACAATACTTAGCCTCTTAATTCTAAAATGATTTGACTAAGGTTCAAAGTTTCAGTTAGGTTACATTATAGTATTTCAGGTATGACATAGTTAGGATGTTTTTACAGTGGCGAACTTAAATAGTTACTTTAGTCAACTTACTAAAGTACTCTAATAAAAAGATTTATGATTTTATCTTCGATAAACTCTTAAAATATTGTTGCTTACACGCGTGTTCTTTTTTAAAAACTACGAAAGGCAAAACACGTTTTGCTGGGTACTTACACCCCCAGGCCAAGCAAATGGTGATACATTTTGCCAATTATTTTAATATTATAACTTTATATCATTTTGAGATCCTTAAACGATGTCTTGAAACAACGATTTTTTTTATATTGGGCTAATTTCATTGTCCAAAGTGGTAAAAAGTTTGGGATTTCGATTTAGAAAGGGATTGCAACAGAAGATAGATACTTGTGCGAAAAACCGGAAATTGCTAGTCAGCGTGTACAATTTTCAAAAACTATATTGAAAACTGGAATTCAAAATTACGAAAGGTGGCAGGATGATTTGCCGAAAAGTATCAAATAAAAAAAGGATTGTGATTTGGGTAAAGGATTTATTATCTTATACGCAGGGTCTTCAACGGGTTTTATACCAGGAGCAAGTTTGATTTTTCCATCAGCTTCAGAAAACTTGGACTCTATCACAATATGAACAGCGATTTATTTGAAAAATGGATTAAAGAAAGATTAACATCTAATTTAGAAGAACCATCTCTAATTCGTATGAAATCTATTGAACGAAATAAGATGCGTCTCTAAGCAAAAGCCGAAATTTTAAACATTTAGGTATTTACGTATGTACCGGGTGATTTCGTATAAACTGGCACCCCCCGTAACTTTTTTATTTTTTGTCGTACAAAAAAAAATAAAAATACTGACACACAGAGGATTTTTTTATAAATCTGCATTATAAAATAAAAATACTGACACACAGAGGATTTTTTTATAAATCTGCATTGTAATTCCCAGTAGCTTTTCATATATACGAAGAACGACAAAAAGTATAATTTTCTTTAATGGAATGCCCTGTAAATGTTTGCCTAAAATGAAAGATCTTTTTTTTCTGATTCCAAATATATAATACAAGTTGACATTTGGTTTAGCCGTTTTCGAGTTATTCAAGTTTAAAAATCAATCAATAGGTTCTATAAATATCAAGGACTCAATTTCTGCAACTTTATGTTAAATAGAATAAATAACGAAAGAAACTTTTTTAAAAATGTATTATGGACCGATGAGTCAAGCTTTTCAACTAGTGGATTACCAAATCGACAAAATTTCCGTCACCGGGTACAAGAAAATCCCCAATTCACAAGGGAAGTTCAATTTCAAGGTAGGAGAACAGTTAATGTCTGGTGCGGCCTGCTGAAGAATACGGTAATAGGACCCTATTTTTTCGAAAGAACATTAACTGGACCAATATATCAAGAATTTCTGGAAACTCATCTAAAGGAAATGCTAGAAAACTTACCGTTAAGGCAGTATATGAACATAATTTTTAAACATGGCGGTGCCCCACCACATATAGTACGTGACGTGAAGACTTTTTTGGATGAGAATTACAACGAGTGGACTGAAAGAAATGGAATTATTTCGTGGCCTTCAAATAGTCCAGATCTAACTCCCATGGATAATTTTTTGTGGGGGTATATCAAAAACAAAATATATACGCGTGATCTGGACAGCGTTGAAGATATAAAATATTTTATAATAGCCATAGCCCACTGCTCAAAAAGAAGCTGATATTTTATAGCCAGTAATTTTACAGTCTATAATGAAAATTGATTTTTAAACTTAAATAACTCGAAAACGGCTAAACCAAATGTCAGCTTGTATTATATATTTGGAATCAGAAAAAATCTTTCTTCGATCTTTCATTTTAGGCAAAAATTTACAGGGCATTCCATTAAAAAAATATTACTTTTTGTCGATCCTCGTATATATAAAAAGTTACTGGGAATTTTTTTTATTTTTTTTGTAAGACAAAATATAAAAAAAGTTAGGAGGGGTGCCAGTTTATACGAAGTCACCCGGTACTTGTAAAAAAGTAATTGTAAAAATAAATCTTTGCAAATGTTTTAAGCTTTGACTTGGAACCATCGTGCTATCCCAAGAGCCAATTAAAGTAGTAGATTAAATAATGCAGACTTTTATAAAGATATTAAATCATGCTTTATACCATTCTCCTGTCCCTAATATATAAAACCGAGTTCTACATTAAAAAGAAAATGAGATTATTGAATGGCTTCAAAAAAAAAACTTAAATCCTTTGCCAAACATGCTGAAGTCAGAGCTCCTGGTAATGGCAAAAAACACCAAGGCACAAAAAAATATGCGGTGGATCAGATGTTACGTCAGCATGGCCACGAAGTTTTGCGCACGCTACCATATGATTATCAGTTCAATGCAATTGAGTTAATATAAGTAAGCACAAAACATTAGTACGGATTGGAGACGGTTTTAAAAAGCGGTAAAGTAGAAATGGTTTGGCAAAGTGCGCTAGACCAGATAGATGAGAAACATTGGAAAAAATCGGTAGCAAACACAGAAGAACTTATTAAAAATTGGTGGAGTCAGGAGCAAGCTTTGGTCGTCGTCGTAGAGCCTCTAGTTATTAATCTGAATGAAAATGGCGATTCATCTGAGAACGAGACTGAGCAGGAATAGTTATTTTTATATTTATAATTTTTATTATTTTTCTAAATAAAATTAATATTAATTAAAATAACATTTGGTCGCTAAAGCTCACAAAACGAATATTATTATTTGTTTTAAATCAATTTTTATTGTAAATTTTGAAACCAAAAATATATACTTTTTAATAACTAGGTCCGGAGCAATATAATTTTTGAAACTTCTATGTTTATTCAACCGACAAATAGACCCTGTCATCTGTGGCAGCACAATAGTTTTTTTTGTTAAATACAGACAGACGAGTTTTAGAACCCAACCTATAAATCATATGAAAATTATCGTTTTTGATGATTAGTTCATAACGCGTTGTACTTTTTATTAGAGTAAAGTCGACTATATTTAACTTAGACTTCAAAATTACTCCAATTTTAGGTTAAAGTTGGAAGTGCATTGTTCAACAAAACAACGTAAACAATCTCACAATATTTTAGATCTCGAGAGAATATAAGTTTCCTTTCTCTCAAGGCAAATTCAAATAACAGCCACAAAAATGGGCATGTATATACCGAAGTTTCAGCAAGCGCAGTACCATTTTTAGGAGAATTTCCTGAGGGAATTTCAACAGGATTCCTCTAGTCCTATTCAAATTGCTGATCGTTTTGCAGTTTTTAGTGGTCTCAATGGAAAATATTTTTATACGGATAGATATTTTTATCTGCTTTGTTCGATTGGAAATAGCACTTTGTTAATTTATTTATTTTCAATCAACTACAATGGTTTATTAAAGGGGATGGCAATGAAGAACACTTTTAAGATGTGTACTATTCAATTTATCCCGTAACACTGTTGTATTGACTTGGTGAAAAATAACTGAAAATACGAAATTAATTACAAATGTCTATGCACGTCACAAGTAATAAATAATCAAAAGTTTAATTAAACAGTTTAATAATTTTGTATAATACATATTATAACAACAGTAATAATACAATAAATAATAAATTAAATAATATTTTCCATTATTATAATATTAGAACGTTTTCTTTATGTTTATATGTAATGAACGAATGTATGTTTTTAATTTATATACATTTTCGATATTTAGATTTGAGATTTGTAAAGAACTACAGTAGGCTCCAAAAAAGGCAATCGGTAAATTTATTTAATTAGTTAATTTGCAATATTTGTAGTGTTTTTAGTTTTCAGAATATGTAGAACTCTACATGATATTAAGTATTGACATTTTAAATAAGTAACAAGCCACCTAGACAAAATGCCAATTAATGGAAAGTATGTCCCATTTATTCCAGCTAAATAATTTGCTTATGTAGTTTTTTACCTAGAATCCAGTGACGTACTCAACATTTTTTCAGGTTTTTCAGTTTTTGAGATACTGACCAAATTTACACCTTTTTTGTAAAATGGAACATCCTGCATATTAGAATAAGAGAATGCAAAAATGCAGTTTTAACTTTTTAACATAGACGACTCGGGTTTAAATTAGGTAACTCAAATATTCGACGTGAAATTTTGACTATTGAATTTTCCGTGCTAGTTTCTGTGTTATCTTTATGATATTATATATATTAAATATGGCGGAACACTAAAATTTGGATCATTTTGGAAAATATGACATGAATAAATGTTTCAAATTATCCAACGAACGCTGATGCGGCGGCTGGGCTTTATTTTAATAGGTAGGTGCATATCTGTTTCTTCGTCTTTAGGTTATCGCGTTTTAAATATCCTGAAAGAAGAGAGCCGAATAAGCATATTCCAGATAATACAGAGGAATCTAATTCAATATGGATGTTTTAACAAACCCAGATCTAAAAGGTACAATAAAGAAAATGAAGAATCTGAGGTAAATGTTTTGACATCACTTGAAGCCATACCAGATATTGAGTTGCAGACGCATAGAGCAAGATTTGGGCGTCTCCAAAACCAAAATGAAAGGGATTTTAAAATAATTTAAGTTCAAACCATACAAGTATGAACTTGTGCCTCGACTTTACCCTGGCTATTCTGTGCGTAGAGTCGAGTCATGCAACTGGTACAGGAGGTAGGACAAATCTGTGTAGAAGTGGCATGGTATTGTGAAAACCGAAAACGACATCTTTGTATCTCTACTTATAAACGAGAAACCTCATAAAATACACGAAAATGGGGCAACCTATTTATTTATAAATTTTGTTGGAATAATTCATAATTTCACTATTAATAATTGATTAGTGGTACTCACGACACTATTTGCTGAGAACTTTGTGTAACTCGGATTTGATAAACTACTTAAATAATTTTTAAAGAGTTTCCTAATTAACATCTCGAAATTCCAAATTATATAAGCCTCGTAACAAAATAGATTAATTTACTGTGTCAGAAGCCTTGCATAGATCAAAAAATTTATACAGTACATCATATTTTTTCAATTAAAATAAGTATAAAGTTTCTATGAACAAGGTGTAAAAAATATATTTATATTTGCGTATAGATATTGTTTTTATTTTAAGCGAAAATATAAAATTTCATATTCAAATATATTATACAGAGTACGTCAAAAATATTTTAATTAATGCAAAAAGTTAAATAAAACATCACAAATTCATGCATGGCACAGTTTAAGATTTAATAATAATATAATGATAATAAAAAAGGGGACATTTTTTTATAATATACCTAATATTCTTGAAGTTTTGGGTATAATGTTATTGTAATAGATACAACGAATATTGAATTTTGACCGTAAAATCTTATAAGTAGATAATTGCTAAGTTCACATTTAACCCATTTAAAACCTCAAAAACAACGTCTTCCCAAGCAAATCTTGCTAGTAGACCTTAAAACTAAAATTTGAACTCTATTTTGCATTACCAAGTTTCTCTAAAAAATGCCATTCAGAGCTATATTTCCAAAACGCAACTATGTTCTTTTTTTGTTGATGGGGCTCAAGAAATGCAACAAACAAACAATTCAGCGAATTTTACTGAAGCCGTTTATTTATAAGGTGTGTGAGCTGTCATTTGAAGATTTTATGCAAAGGTTTGAATTAATTAAAAAAATAATGTCAATAAGACAGAAGGTTTTTATTTTCACAACCTGTTTAAGAAAGCGCTTGACACGTAGAAGTGGCAACGTCGTTCTACCGAAGACAAATGAAGTAATTGTAAAATGGGAGGCAGCATTGTTTCGCTAAAAGAAATGAAATGAGTTGAGAAATGGTGCGGTTTTAGTTTCCCCGGTTCTTTAGATGCTAGATAGCTTTTAAAGGGCACTGTTGTTTTGTGTTTAAGGCTGCTTTCTTAGATGAAAGGAATACATAATTTTTTTCTTAAAAGACCCGTCTATGTGACATTCCACTTCATTTGATAATAATCTGTTCTAAAAGTTGTTTGAATCAAAGCCAATTCAATTTTTTGATAATATAATTGCCCCTATATTTAAATTTTAATCTATACTTTTCTTGAACGGAAAAATGGTGTAATACGTCAAACTAAATATAGATATTAGACAAACCTAGTTTTAAAAAAATTTAAAATCCTTTTTTTTAATCAAAACCGATCGTATAAGTAAAAGGAAAAGTTACTGCAAACTGGTTGTTGAATTTCGATTTTAAAGAGAAGGAATTAATGTTAATGGCTGGTTCTATTTTTTTAAAATTTTATTAGGTGGTTATTTTGTCTCTTAATCTTACTAGTTCAACGCTAAAATCTGAAGTGTATTTTTCAGGTCGCCGTGTTGTTCTTTATATTGAATTCTTACTTAATTTACACATTACCTTAATACCCAGCGTAAGTGCACTGATACGGTATAAAAGAGGACAAAAAAATACTTTTTGAGAAAAAAAAATCATCCGTGATAAAAATTTTCAACTAAAACACAAATTTCAACGGTTAAAGATATTTAATTCCTTTTAAAAATATGTAATTTCTAGAAAACATTTGAATACATGGTAAATGCCAATCGTAACCTCTTATAATTGCCATTATTTACATGAAGGGGAAACGTTTATGTATAAAAAACCATTTAAGTGTGTTCTAACTTACAAAAAAATGGTTTAAATCAATGTGCTTTTAACCTTAACAATTAAAAATAATAGAGATAGGCCTTTCAAGTGCACAACTTATATAACTATCCACATCAACTCAATAAGCCACTGATGAATTGAGAATTCCAAAGGTTAACTTATATATAACTCTCACAAAAAAATGAACAATCAACGCAATAACTTGACCAATCAACTACTCAGTATTTGTAATAATAAGTGCGGTAGTGATAAATAATATAAATAATAGGAACTGGGATGCCTACAAAAAGACTCCACTCCAGAGATCCTACCACGAGGTTATGAAAGGACAATATTTCATACAATAAAAATACTAACGAGAACGAGAATTATACATAAAACTCACCCAAATAGTGTCAATTCACTTGATTCCATAAAACAATTAAAAACATGACCAAAGATTTCCATGGAGATATAGAATGATGGGCTTAAAGGTCTACCCAACAACAAAGGTATATGGGAAATAAAACAACCTTTCAGCTGTCAATCAGCTGAAATCGATGTCCTCCAAAAACGTAATCTAGCATCCTGTATTATCTGTATCGACAGTACCTTTATATCGTAATTATAAAAGAACCCAATAAATGACCTGAATGAGATATTATATTCAATTATTAACAACAAACCAGAGTAAACATTAAACTGTTGTCGAAAAAATATTTTAAACAGGAAAACATTAAGAATTAATATATCTTTAAAGGAAAAATACTGCGACTCCTATGACACATATAAAACTCGAAATTCTATTAAGACAAAACTTATATGTGAAATTATTACTAGTTATTGCTAAAATTCAAAATATTAAGGAAAATTACTGGCTACAAAATATTCGCTTAAAAATGAAGAGAAGTCGCCATTTTAAAGGAAAAACTAGCTGTCGCCATCTCTGAGTCGATAGAACGCTCACCAATCCTGGCCGGATATTCAATGACGAATACTAAACTTTTAAGGGAGAACTGCACGCAAAAAGTGAAAAACCAGCGACAAGGTCTAGTCGAGTTGAAAGTAAGATGAAAAGGTACCTACGCATTAAAAAAAACTTCCTGCATGTCCGACCTCAAAAAAATGTGTTATGTATAGGTAATTTAAATTACATTTCGGTTAAAAATGGGTTCAAAAGGGTTCCTGCGCTGCAGAAATACAAAGACATTAGTACGATTTACCTTTTCAAATTTGCAGTTACGTAGACTAAGGATCAATGTAAGGCGGTAAAGAGCCATTTTGTGGAAAAAAAAAATTATGGCATGTGGCATGTGCGTCAAAAAGTGGTCAAAAAATGGTCGAAAATGGACAAATCTACTTTTATTTTATAACTCTAGATTTGATTTTTTCATAAAAAATCGCATTTAGCGCCCAACTATACATATTTCCCTATTAAAATCACATTGAAGCTAATACATATCTCTTATAGTTTTAACATAATATTGCAGCGGCGGAAGGCTTGCAATTGATCCATATTACTGCGTGCAGTTCCCCTTTAACTTGAAACAGATATTTCTGATTGGCAACGGAACGTTACACTATAAAAAAAATAAATGAATTAATTTTGTATATCTAACGATCCCTATTATAGAAAATAAACATGATTTTTATATTTGCCATAAACTATCATATATAGATTCTATAACTCCCGCTATTTCTACTACTTAATCCTTTTAAACACAAAATGACAGCATACCACTACTTTATTCACAGACTTTTATATTAGTAAAAAATTATATTAAACATTTAAAATGTCAGTATCAGCAAAGAGCATTATTATAGTATAAAATTGATAAACATTAATATAAAACAATTACCTACATTGGAAATTTGACAAACGAAATGTCTAAAAGAATACATAAGGAAGGTTTAGATATTACTTTTAAAACCATTAATAATTTTGGAAAACTTAAATTAAAAATGAAATGACAGGAATATATCTTTGAGAATGTGGTCATGTCCAAAAATATACATGGGTCAAACAGGCAGAAGTTTTGATAAAATAACAAAGAAACATAAAAAAATACATAAAAATGAAAATTACGCATCTCATATATTCAAGGAGGTCCTAATTTTAGCGACAGTGTCAAAATTTTACACATAAAGCAAATGTATAAAATCGGTAAATTTCCTTTACCCGGAACTTCTCTCATTATGGATTTCTTTTTTCTTTTATTAGGAATAGAAAAGTGTGACCCAATTTAGTTCGGTATATATTTTTTCAATGGGCGTCATTTATTAATGTATTTATCTCTATACAACATTAAATTTTTTTGCAAAACCTTAAGTCGATTAAATAATAACATATTTTTACGTTGATTTTTTAAACATTTTGTTTTCGCGAACTTGAATTCGTACCACAAATGTATTAGTTCATCTTTATACCACACTGAATGCTTTCTACATTCTGATTTTTTTAATATTTAATTGGGTCACCATTTTGTTTTGCTTTTTTCGATTCATACCCAAATATTACGAGTTGATTCTTATATATCACTTGATTCTTGTGCAAAATTTGAGGTAAATAGGGTAATAATTTTTTTAGTAACAATTTTTTAACGTTTCACTAAGCCGCCATCTTGCTGCGCCATATTGGATTTTTTACCAAAATATTACTATGTTTTTTACCAAAATTTGAAGTTGATCGGGTAAGTAGTTTTTAAGCTATGACGTGAACTAATAGACAGACAGACCGAGGGAATTGATAAAACATAATATTCGGCATTTAGGAACGTGTAAACATGAAGATGTGTAAAAGGATGATTTTTAGACTATTACCAACGTTTTATTTGGCCGCCATTTTGAATTCGTACCAAAATTATACCGGTTCATCTCTATACCACAATTAATTACTGCACAAAATTTGAAATCAATCCATTAAATAGTTATTCAGGCAAATTTTTTAAACATTTTATTCAGCCGCCATTTCGTTTCGCCATCTTG
The DNA here is from genome assembly GCA_030620095.1 of Kuschelorhynchus macadamiae. Classification (NCBI taxonomy): domain Eukaryota; kingdom Metazoa; phylum Arthropoda; class Insecta; order Coleoptera; family Curculionidae; genus Kuschelorhynchus; species Kuschelorhynchus macadamiae. Next base: position 124,965 of record JAUTXW010000592.1, read on the forward strand.
AATTCGTACCAAAATTTTATCAATTAATTCCTACATAGCACTACTTTTTCTGCAAAATTTGAAGTAAATTGGATAAGTAGTTCTTTAGTAATAATTTTTTCATTAAGCGCCATTTTGTTTCGCCATAATGGATTTTAGCAAAATGTTACCAGGTCATTCCCATATAACAGACAGACAGACAGATCGACGGAATTGAGAAAACATGTTTTTCGGCATCTAGGAACCCTGAAACGTGAAGATCTGGAAAAATTCCGGAAGGTGAAGGTTGAAAGCATGTAAATCAATAAAGGAAAGTATACGCAATTAAACTTCTAAACAATTATAAAATATTGTAAATAGGTAGAATACTGTGCAACTTGTGCATTTGGATGGCATTATGTCTGAAGAAGGAACTGTATACCGAAACAATTGTTACGGTGTTGTTATTAAATTAATGATGAAAAACCTACAATTTTCTGTTGTTTAAATTCTTAATATGGATTTCGATCAAGTAACAGTCAACACAATCGAATACAAATGTTAAATTCTATGATAGTAACATTTTCTCATCTAGAGGGCTGTTGGTACAGAAATGATGGGTGTCCGAACCCTTCCAAACCAAATGTAATAAAAGCCCCCGATAATAATTAACAAAAATTTTAAATGAACTAATTCACGGATATCAAAATGAATTCTCACCCGTAAGTTAATATTAGCTAATTCATGAGGGTTCTCCCCTTCTAGTGATAAATAGGCGAGCCATATTTTACACCCAAGGGTAAATATTAATTTGTACCTTTGCATCCCTCGCGATTATTAGGAATTAATACGGTTTGAAACCTGGACTATATTGGAGGAAAGAGGCCCAACCGTGCGATAAATGGGATATAATAAATTTGCAAAATACATGATAATTTTATCAACAAGTCATTTGTCAAATGGCGTCATGTTTCAGCCAAGCCTTGGCATATTCATTCTGTTTTGCGATGTTTTGATAATGGAGGGGAGCTGAAACAACCATTATAAAAATCAAGTAAGCTATTTGGTGTTTGCAGATTTAACTGAGTTGTCTGTTACTTTGTTATAGTATATTTTAAAGTTTTGAAATCAAAGAATATATAATTATAGCGGATTGCAGTTTTGTAACCTTGCTACATTTTCAACGCAATGACTTAAAACTAAAAATACACAATTCTATATAACCTTTCGGCCGTCGGTTGAATTTGCAAATACCTGTTTAATGGCCAAATTGAACTTAAAAATTTATTTTTGGACCCTAAAATAAGAATCTCGGTGTAATAAAAAAGATGTCTAAAAAATAATTTAAACGATAACTACCCAAATTTCCTTTCAACAGAATTTTATGAAAGACTTATTAATTTATCAGATATTTCCTTTTCCGAAACTGAAACTAACACATTAAAGAGTGGTTAAAAATCTTAATCACCTCTTAATAATAAAAAAAGTAAAGAATATGTAGTTGTACAAGTTGAATTGGCACTCCAAGATTCACAAGATTTACAGGAAATATTCAACTCAACTTAAAAAAAATCTAAAAGAAATACATGGCATTCTTAATAATAATAAAATACAAACTAATTAATATGAACTAAGGGCTATTAATATAAAATCCAGAAAGACGGAAAGCCCATTAGACCAGTAGTATCTTATACTAACTGTCCTTTAAGAGAAGCAGCCTTTAACCTTTTTAAAGGAATTACTCAGTTTAAACCACAATACGCAATAAAAAAAACTCTTCAAAACTAACTAGTAAACTAGAAAATATAAAAGACTTTCCTAGCACTGTAAGTTAACATCATTCGATGTATCAAACATATTTCCCAGTATACCAAACGATCAGTGCCTAAATCTGATCAACAAAATGCTTTCCGAGAATAACGCCAAAAAATATATGACTTGTTTGAGCTATGCATTGATGAAAACTATTTTTGGTATAATAATAATTTTCACAAACAAAAGCTATGGGATCTCCACTTAGTCCGTTACAAGTTGAAATATTTATATCAAAATTTGAAAAATAATAATGTAAACAAGTTATTCAATGCAGATTTTGTTTTTGATCAGATATGTTGATCTCGCTTGCTTCGCAGGTAATTAAGTAGAATTATATGAAACCTTAAGTTATCTAAACTCTTGCCATCCAAAAATTAAATTTACTCCTGAAAAAGAAGTAGATAATAAAACTAACTTTCTTGACATAACTATTACAAAACATCCAGCCAATTCAGCTGTAATATTTTTAGAAAACCACTGACACAACAATGTCTAAAAGCTCCGTTCACCCATATTGCCACAAGATGGCAGCATACAGGTCTATGATTCATAGACCACTAGAGAAAGGAAAAGGAACTAAACACGATCAGGTCAATTGCAACTAATAATGGATATTATATATTTCAGAAATAAACTCACTTATCTCTAAAAAACGTGAAAAAATTAGAGTAAATCGAATCCCAAAATAATAAAGCCAATTTAAAACAGATTCGTATCCTTTACCTATTTTGGTAAAACCACCGAAAAAAATTGCCAATATTTTATTAAGAAATAAATCACAACCAAACCTAAAAATAGCGTTTAGACCTATGCAAAATTTATCAAGTTACTCTTTAATACAAAAGATAAAACATTATAATACAAAAAATTAGGAGTTTATAGGTAGAATTTTTAAACTATATTTAGGGAACACAATGCATCATATACATCAAGAAAAATAAAAATTCCTATTTGGCAAACCATTTCTTAGAAACCCCACATAAATTACCAAATTAGACAATTGTATAGATATTCATAATAAACAAAATAATAGAAAATTAAGTATGATACAGAAAATTGAAATTTCTAAACATTATAATAACCAAAATGTTACCTTGACTCATAGCCAAATTGAAGTTGGAAATTGTATTTTTAGTTTTAAGTCACTGCGTTAAAAATGTAGCAAGGCTACGAAACTGCAGTCCGATGTAATTAGCAAAATAAAGTTAGTGACAGTTAACAAAGTATATATCCATTCATTTTAAAACTTTGTTTGATGTTTTTTTCTGAAGAATTTGAGAAATTGTTTTTAAAAATCAACCTGGCATTGAATAACAGAGCTGTGAAAGAGAAAAGGTTTTTTTTAAAGCAAGTCTAACATCAACTTATTTCGTTTTTCAAGGAACATTTTAGGAATAAACCTCAGGACGAGCCATGTGATCTCCGCTACCTGTGATAGCCAGTATCTTCATCGAAGTATCTGAAGAAGAAACCTTTGAGTCGTCCCCATTAAAGCCAAAATGATTTATATATATATATATATATATATATATATATATATATATATATATAATAAATATACTTTTATGAAACTATCTCTAGAAGGACCTTGCATTGTATTAAAATATCTAAAAGTCGAATTAAGTGTCAAACAGCATTTAAAAATTATTCCGAATAACGAAATGGTAAGGGGCTTTCTTCCCTGTCCCATAATTAAAGCAAAGGGGACTGTTTGTTAACAAAAGCTGCTATTGGCCTCTTTTGAGTTTACAATTAAAAATCTATGACAATGACCCATTAGAATGTGAACTACTGCTTTTACTTTGACAACAATTAAGCAGCCTTCTATACACATGGATTGAGTAGCACTCCTTTTGCCTGTCTACAGTAGTTCGTCCTTGATCAATTTTTCTTCGTCTTTTCCCAGATCCTTCTATTTAGAAGTACTGTTTGCATATATCTAGCATATATTTATAAGAAGTGATATAGCTTCTGTCATAAATGACATATACAAATAGTTAAGAGATGAGGCAGAACTAGCCAAGCAAAGAGCTTACTTACTCAAACTGAACACTGCTGTGAAGAGAGGAATCGTTTACATGTTCTACCTCTCTATTAGTATGACTAACTGGTTGCAAAGGCGATGAAGAATGCGACATGCGATGTTGTCGTGATGGGTATACATTGGTTTGTTAAAAATAACAGCCATAAAATATCAGTTCAATTTTTGTTGAATTCTGTTGACTTATAAATATGTTAGAGCAAAATATGTTTGATCATATTGTAGCACTGATGTCAACTTTAAAGTATTAGATAGTTTTTGTACGATCTCTTTTAAAGTGTGTTTAGCAGCATTATTTTTGCTGTTGTATGCGAAGTAAAAAGTTATCGTGGAAATAAAATTAAATAGTTTTACTTAGAGGATTTATTTGATTGACGAAAATAGATTTAATACGTTAAAACTTGTATGATATGAGATTGTGGAAATAATGTTTTATAGTTTTTGAAGTAAACGTGGTAATTTCACAGGGATAATTTTTTATCGAAAATTGATTTTAGACCGGTTGATGAAGTACAGTGGCGTATATATAATTAGAATCAATATGTTAGGTATTTTTGGGTGTTTGAGACCAAGTATTGTTTTTTGGGATATTTGACTTAAAAATATAAACTTACATCAATGCACTGTAAACTCACCCCTTCAATAGAGATAATGAAGCATTTACTGTTTCTTTGTGCAGTATTTCTCTACGTACAGATTTTTTATTACTTTGTCCCTCTATTTCAAGTTTTATCTGCATGTAAATTTATGTAAACTGGAGATTTAGTAATTCAATTACTAAATTAGTCTCCCCGAATTTACTCTTAGAGACATAGTTGGACGAAAATCTAAGAAATGGTCATATTAAAAATTCGACATAAACATTTCATAAATCAGTGTATAAAACTAAGAAAAATCCTTTTAAACCTTAATAACTTATTAGACCTTTTCAAATAATATTTTAGCATCTCAAAAGAACAATCAATTTTAATTTGCCATGAAGAGGATAAGAGAAAAATATAATCTATGCCAGACAAAGCCTTAAAATTTTTAATTAAACCAGTACACTTTCCCTTAATTCAACGACACTATCTGGTTGTCAAAACGAATTGGACTATTTAATTAATTCCCCAAATGAAATTTCCTGTTGAAATCTTTGCACAATGCGCGTAAGATTGTATCTTGCATTCCTTAGAAAACTAGACGAGTTAAGGCTGTTCTTACACTTGAGAATATGTCTTAAAAATTGGGATTAAAATAATTTTTATTTCTAAATGCTAAAATAAGTTGATTTGTCAATAAAATAAAGGAGAGTATTTTAATCGCTAAAAATTACCATAACGCCTTTAAATCCCCCAAATACTGTTATCTTATTACCTATATACTAGCGAGTACCCGCGACTTAGGTCGCGTATGGCGATAACGAAAAGGTATAAAGAGGTACTTAAATCGCCTTATTTAAATACCTCTTTATAAACTGGAACAGCCTGTATAATTTTGCAAAAAATATGTAAAAAAGCTAAAATAAAAGCTTTTTTTTTTTAAAAACTAACCGTTGTTTAACCAAAAAGTATTGTAATATTTAAGAGGTGGTTTCATCTTCTTGAAATTGGATTTTTGAAAGTTCACGAGTTTAAGCGTTTTTCCGAAAAACATACCGTTTTTCATCCCCTTGAAATTTGATTCCAAAATTCAGCTTTTTACGTTATGCGGTTTGGGCAGAATCCCGATTAATCAGTGACCCGATTTTTTGTAACTCCCTGTATAAATTTTTAAGAAATCTGAAATATGTAAAATAATCTAATAAAATACACGAGTTTAAGCGTTGTTCCAAAAAAACAATCGTTTTTTAAATAAAAAATGTAATTTTTAACTCCATTGAAGTTGGAGTTTAAAAAAAAAGCCCTGTTTTTGAAACTCTACATTCTACTATCAAGCTGTGTGCCAAAATGTAGCTTTTTACGTCAACCAGTTTGAGCAGAATCTTTTTTAAACATCCTGTATAAATTACAATTAAAAAAAAAACATGTATCATACCCTATATCAATCCCTGATAGTTTTCGAGAAAGTGGCGAATGAAACTTTAAAAATTTCAATGAATAATTTTGTTTTTTTGGAAAAACAAATGAAGATAGTTCCAATTTAATACTGTAAATAGTGTTTGTCATGCAACTCATTGCATCTAATGTAACAATTAGGATACTTCCGGTTTACCCAGAAACGTAGTGAAAAATCAGTTTCAAACTATATTTTAATGGGACGATCTATAAACCTACTCAACATCGAAATCTTCAAACAATTTTAAATACTTTTGTGTATAATACCCTATACCTATATCAAGTACTTTTCTAGATATTTCCAATTGCACTGTACCTCTTTAACGCTTAAGCTGATAAATGACAAATATTAAATTTCCATCCAAGCTGGCTGTAAGATAAAGAAACACCACAGCTGCCATTCTTTTATTCACCTTCTAATTTTTAAAGTAGGTACTTTATTTCAGAATTATTGTTTTATTCAGTGTACGAATCAAAAAACAATCTATTAGAATTTGCAAATGGTGTATGTAACGTTTTGCGGTCATCAAATATAGGTACAAAGGAAGGACTGGGTTTTTGAATTTCACACGATACTAAATTGAGTTCTTAACATATAAAAAAGGAATAAAATGCCTATGATATGTTATCTGTAAGGCGAAGCATATTTTGAACTTGGTAGCAATGTAAATGAAGTAAAAACGAAAAATTGGTTAACCTTGTAAATATAAATAAACTTACCTACAAAAAGTTATCTCAAAATGACAGTTTTTTATGTTTTCACACGCTGTATTACTAATCATTGTTTATTATTTAATATATGAAATATTGCCAATCTACTTAAATAGGTATATATTAAAGGACACATAGACAAGTAGTTTCAAAACGTTACGTCATAAAACACTAATTTAAATAATATTCAAACATAAAAAATCCTCTTATCAAAGAAAACACGAAATAGAATACAAAAGTTAAAAAACCAAGAAAAAAGGTCATCTATAGACAGGGATTATTTCTCCATCAACTTTATAATTCTGTTAATGAAACTCTTGTAGATGTTTTTCTAATGGTGTTTTGTATCGACTTATAATTTTTTAATATTCAACGTAGCTCCAATATGAAAAATCTAACAGGGTGAGGTCAGGGAATCTCGCCGGCCCTCTGACTGGCCCATTAGTACATCCAGTTGTCGCCGAATTTTTCTCTCAGGTAGTTAGTCACTACTCTGGAATTGTGTGCAGGTGCCCCACCTTGCTGAAAATATACTTGATTGTAATAAGCAATGGGTAAATTATCCATAAAATCCTCTATTGTATTTTGGAGGAATTGCAAATAATGTTCTGGATTCAGGGGTTCATCAAAAAAATGGAACCTATTTTTCGAGTTCCTAGTACTCCAAACCGGACGTTAACACCAAATCCTTCGGTAGCCCAGTACCTAGTGTGGTTGCGGTTAAACATTCCCGTATTGGAAAATCGGGATTCATCTGAAAAAAGAATTACAGTCAGTGGCGGCTATTCAGGTGAAGTAGGTGAAGTGCTACTTCACCAGGAAAAATAAACAAGCAAACATCTAACTATATTTATTATATATCTCTTAAAATTTAAGTTTTTACAGTCATTTATTGACTTAATTAGCAAAAAATAAACTGTACATCTCGAATAAATATTTTACTTGACCGTTGGCTGCATGTCTTTTTAAAACGTTCAATCGACCTTTATTATAACAACTACAACAGTGGCGCAAACCGCTTCCACTTTGGTGGAGGTGCTATGTTTAGTTTACGATTTTCCTACTACGTTGACATGACAACGCTGTCATACTAAGCCTAACCCCCGTATATGAAAACCTTTAGGAATATTGATTTATAGTTTTTTTTTATTTATAGCTTTAACGGACCTTGGCGGTATTATTAGTAGTTGCTCATATTAAACCAAAGGAGCACTAAAATCAATATATTCGCTTAAAAAAATTATTTTATTGTTTTTATGCTATAAAACCCCATACGAGTTTTTCTTTTACTTGTATTTGGCAAAATTACTAATCGAAAACCGCGTATTTTGCAAATACCGGTATTTGATCTGGGATATTGTCGAGTTTACTTAGGTTAATCATATTATTTGACAGGTACTGGTATTTACCGTAGAAAATTCACTTATTAATAAAATGAAATAGTAACACATGCTTTTTTATATTACTTTAATTTAATAAAAAATGGGAACAAAATGACTTATAACTAACTAAATATATAACTAAAATTCTTACATAAGTATTGTTATTGAGTAGAAAACACTTTTATTGAACAATAACCTTTTCTGGAAGGTCCTCCCAAAATTTTTTTCGATTATCTGGCACGATGGAACCTAAGGCTTTGAATAAATTGTCGACTTTTTCTTGCTCAAACCCACTGGATGCTGTTTTTATGGAAGGTGTTGGCATTGCACCAATATATTTTTTAAGCAAAAAATCCAGTTTTTCCAATGTTCACTGGATTTGCATTTGTAGTAAATTTCAAATTCATTTCTCTTTACTATTATTTCAGTTATTTTGGCAATATAGAACTTAGGATTTTGGTTTATAATTTTACTAGCCGAACTGAGATTTTTCTATAATTGAAAATTTTTTACTTGCATAGACTTAATCTGTACTTTTCCTTTATTGCTTGATTGTACTGCAGTTTCAAAGTCTGGAAAATCATACGTCTTCTTTTGACGTTTTAATGATTCTTCTACCTGGTGATGGAATGAATCTGCAGACACGAAGGTATGCTCTGGTTCAAAATAGTTTACATGTATGGTTTACACTTTCTGAAGGTCAACAGACACACATAAATGATATTTGTCTTCATTGTAGTTTTCTTTGTTCAATGTGTATCTTTTACGAGATTCTATTGCCTTCTCAATATGATCTTTCCAGCTGCAGCATTTCTCACAATTTTCATATCGTAAGGTTCACAGAGTTCACATTCTTCGTTTCCAAATTTAGCAAACGAAATATTTTTCGATTTAAGGACTTTCCTGTATTTTTCGTATGAGCAAATGAAATCGGGATATTTTTTTCTGAAGTCTGCAAACATAAGAGTAACATTTAAATCACTTGGTAAATACAACCGATTAGGAGCGTGAACTCTTCTGTAGTGGGACACAGATGGATTAAATGGATCGATGTGGCTCTCTATTTGGGTATTTGACAGTTTATTAGGGGAATATCTACCACATCGATCTGAATCTTTATTCTGTACTTGATTTTTGCTGTTAGCGTTTGCCCACACTGATTGGATTATCCAATCATTTGTCTTTTTGTACCCTAATGTTGTAAGGAAGAAAATTTTACAAACACGCCTTTTGGTACCACTAGCTTCTTTTAAAAAATATGTAAAAGTTTTGTTTTTTTTCGAGCCTTCTACTTTGCGCCTTGGTATTTTATTTTCAGTTGAATTCATAACAAACGTTCTTTTTTCTTTCCAGTTTAATTGCCAAAATTCTTGATTGGTTTTTGTTCTGTCCTCCTCGGAGAAAAAACTGTGACACTTAAATTTGCACTTAATGCAACCTGGTTTAACCTTATGTTGTAAACTTCTGTTCTTTTGGTTCATTTCGAGTCTTACATTTTTTGAATATTTATATTTCTTTCTTTTTCTGTTTTCGCCTTTTTTGTGTAAGTCTCTACTATTTCATCTGGATCTAAAAATACAATTTACAATAAAAAAAAACGCCAAAAAATGACAACTTACCCAAATTTTTAAATAACATTTTAATTTTACCCCTTCCCCTTTCTACTTTCAATGTAATTTTTGTTGTAAAATATCAAATATATTCTTAAATTAGGAACGTATAACACTATATATTACTTGATATTTTTAATACATTTTCACCCCTCCCCTTTTTACCTTACCATTTACGCCCAGAAACCCATAACTAGAAATATTACTCGATTTGTTAGATACATTTTAATTTCCCCCTCTGCACTTTTTATCCTTACGCCTTACTTTTCACCAAAATATAAAATAGGTGTTTTAATTTTATTCTAAATCATACACAAAAACCAACGAAAAGCCATTTTACTCAATTTGTAACGAAAAATTGTTATTTTTTACCAATTAGCCCATTATTTCATACCCTTTTCAATTTAACCCAATAACAATCTGAACCATCATTCTCATATGGATTACTACCCTTGCACTAAATAAAGTCAATAGTTCAATTCCTTCAAAGATAGAAGATATGCTACATAAAATATCATTAGTATTTTTTGTAGAATTCAGAAATACACAGCGTGTCTAATTTTAAATGTGAATGTTAATTCTACTTGTCTGTATATGTGGTAACGTCGCGTCGTCAAAAACATTTTAGTTTGATAAATTAAGAGTAACAAGCTAAAAAGCCAAATTTGTTTCATAATATTAACTGAGATTCAGTCACTTACCAGAGACAATAATATCTTTCACGTTTAGAGATTTTTGGTAAACTTTATTATTTGATAAATCTTTTAGTTGATAATCATCATTTATAGCATCCCTGTAACAGCATTCTTCTGCACCTGAAATTAATAATTATGCAGCTTACATATATGTACTAAGTTATAATTTTAAACGTAATAATAATAAAAAATAAAAAGACTTAAAACCACATTTTTACTTACTATTAATAACACCTGAGTCCAAGCATGTAATATTATTCAGTTGCGATTGACTATTTATAACGCAACTCTGGGTAATTTTTATAAATTTTCACTATTATTATTAACGTTATTTAGATCATTATTATAACTTGAATCTAGGTTACCCAAGAAAAACTCATCCTCTGAAAACACTGGAAGTACTTTTGAGGTGGTAGCCGGGGAAACTAATGTCTTTCCTCTACTCCCGGTACTCCACGAACTCATTTTTTTATAATAACTTAAATTCTACAATTTAATTTCCTCTAAAATAATATTTCTTGCAATATTTTAGAAGAACACCACGACGAATGAAAGTTATCAACAAACTAAAAAAAGCGCGCGTTAGTCTGGATTCAACAGGTCGAAATCCTACGCGTCAAGCACGTATTTGAAAGTTGCAAGGCAAAATACCCATATCTGATTGAAAATACGGGGACAGCGCTTAGTAAACCGAAAATACTGGGTTTAGCTTTAGTATATCTAAAGTTATTTTCAAATGTGGTTTTAATAATATTCGATTTTATATATTTCTGGTTCAGATACGGTAATTTAACATAAGAAATTTTGAAATTTACAATATTTTAATATGCTAAAGCAAAAAATATCATTTTTCAATTTTTTTTCAAATACGGGGGTTAGGCTTAGCACGGCAGAACGCGTACGTGATGACGTCCACCGCATGGAAGATTAATGTCAACCAGCGCCATACAACGCCCTCGGTTAATTGCTAACGCAGTACACTACACCCACGTGTCGTTCAGTTTGGTGTGGTTGTTTACTTTTATTTACGCGCATTTCGCAGCAACCGGTTAGTTCCTTTGCAGTCTACTTGACTGTTTTGTGTTATATTTATTTATGGTGTTGTTACAACTTTATTTGGTGTCGGGTTTATTAATTTACATTATTAATGAATCCGATCACGGATGTGATTTGCATTTTGTTGGAAACTCCTTTTAATCGATAGAAAGAACAAGATCAGAGTTTTAATCGTCATCCTGGATTTCGGCGTACAAATGACTATGTGGTAGTCAAATATTACAAAAATTGTTTTGTTGTCCTTGTTTAATAGTTTCCAACAAATATTCAGTGTGGAATAAGGAAGGATTTGCAGTTATGTTAAATAAATGAAGGTCTTTACATAAACGTGAAGACTCGGCGGAGCATTTAAAATGCGGATTAATGCTAAAAACATTTGTAAAAAATCAAAGCACTATGGCTGACACTTTAAAAGAAAATGCTAAACTATACAAAATACATTTTAACGAAAACGTCCGATTAAATAGACTATTCATGTGCTTGGTAATTGACGCAGTTTTGTACCTTGCAAAACAAGAGTTAGTCTGTCGCGGCGATGATAAGAGCAGAGAGTCAATAAATAGGGGGAATTTTAAAAAGCTTTAAGGTTTATTAATATCGAGAAGTTCCCAAGAACTAAAAGATCATCACAAAAAATCAAAAATGTTTTTACTGGTGACTCGGAAACTATTCAAAACGACATAATTAATTTTTAATTGAATTTAATTGAATGCATTTTTGATTATTTAAAAGATCATGTAAAAAATGAAATAATGAACACACAGTTTATTTCTGTGCAAGTGGATGACACCACTGATATTACGCAAACCTCTCAGTGCTTCATAATTTTAAGATACGTTAATTCAGAAGGTTCAGTAGTCGAGAGATTCTTAGGATTTTATAATGTCAGCTCCGATAGAATGTCGGAGAATTAATATTCCCTATTGGATCAAATTTTGGATCAATTTGACCATAAACATAAATTAATAGGGCAATGTTATGATGGCGCAAGTGTGATGTCTGGCCATCTAAATGGCCTTCAAAAAAAAAGAAAAAGCGCCCCAGGCTGTATTTGTCCTGATATTTCTAAATGTTGATTTTTTTGCAAGCTTTAGTGGTATTCCCTTATTTTTTCATTACTCAGCCAAACGAAAGTATGCTCTTACATCTGCATCTGCGAGGCGTATGCCAACAGTTACAGAGACTCGTTGGTCTTCAAATTCGAAGTTAGTAAATGTAATTGTTTAAGTTGCGTTCTTCAAAAAAAATCGTTTGACATTCATTTTTGCATATCCAATATAAAACGTTGTCGTGAGGCGCTCTGTAAAAAAAGAAATGAACATTTTTTTTAATACCATGTTTGATAAAGCAAATTCTATTACAGAGATAAATCATTACAAACGTGAGCTTGCTAAGCTTTCACCTGAACAAATTAGGGCTAAGTATAAAACCCTTTTTTATGAAATATTGGACCATCTTTTAATGGAAATGACACCAAGCTTTTAAGACTCTGAAAAACTTATAGTTTTATGTTTGGCAGATTCTGCTAAATTTTCCGAATATAGTTTAAATTTTCCCACTGGCCCGTTTGAAAATTTGTTACAGTTATATGGGGAAATATTTTCAAAAAGTCAATGACTTAAAAATGAGCTTAGTCTTATTTTTCCCAATGACAGTAATTGGAATATATCGCTGCAAGAGCAAGTGAAAAAAATTAATGAAAATAAAGATATTTTAACCAAAGCGTATAAAGTGTTTTCCCTTATTTTAACGATAGGGTAATTCCGGGAGAGATGGCCCATCGGGTTAGATGGCCCGTTTTAATATATCCGATAATTTTAAACCCACGGTACCGTTACTTTAACCACCTGTTTTATACATTTCGTGTATATCGTGCCTCATTTTTTGTTGATTTTTGTGCAATTTTGGGTAAGTTATGTTAAAAACATTATTCTACGGACATGAAAAATATTTAAGACCTATAATAAAATTACTTTTTTGACTCCCCATTGCATTTTTTGTTCGTAATTGTTGCTAATCTTTACTTTAGGGTTCTTTGAGGTTATGTTAACGTACCGAACATTCCATAATTGCATTGGGTTTTTGCGATATCGACTGGGCCATCTCTCCCAGACTTTTGGGATAGATGGCCCAACGTATAGTTGGCTCACGAGCTATCTATCCCGGACTGTATAATAGTGTATAATTTGTATTGTATATTTTTATTCTAGTCATGCCAACAAAATATAATAGAAAAGGGACGGTGCAAAGAGGAAACTGGACTGAAGAAGATCTGGTTAAGGCTGCAGAAGCGGTCAGAAACGGTGTAATGGGAGTTAGCGTGTCGTACTTTTAATGATATTCATCCTCCAACATTTCGGAGACGATTTAAAAAGTCCGATTTTACTAAAAGAACTCTCGGGCCACCCTCTGTTCTTGGCAGCCAGAATGAATTGAAAATTAAGTTTCATATACAAAAACTACAAAAACATGGGTTTGCACCGACGCGTGAATGTGTCAGAGCAATGGCGTTTTACTTAGCAGAACAGCTTAAGATTAAACACAGGTTTAATAAAGACAAGAAGCTTGCCGGCTATGACTGGTTAAATATGTTTTTACTGCGGAACCCTGATCTAAGTGTTAGAAAAGGGTGTTTCACTAGCTCGCTGCAAAGGAATGAATAAAACAGAAATCTCGACGTACTTTAATCTATTGGAAACAACATTAATGGAAGCTGGTTTAATAAACAAGCCTGGTCACTTATTTAATATGGATGAAACTGGGCTTCAATTAAACAATAAGCCGGGTTACGTTATTGCACAGAGAGGCTCAAAAAATGTTGCGGCAATTACTTCATTGAAAAGGGAGAAACCATAACAGTGATTTCGTGCTGTAACGCAGAAGGATTTTATATACCACCTGCCTGTATATTCAAAGGAAAAAACAAAAAAGCCGAATTCGAAGATGGTATGCTACCGGGCTCAGTTGTATATATGAATGAAAAATCAGCTTACATTAACACAGATTTGATGTTTACCTGGTTAAAAGATCAGTTTATTCCACGAAAACCAGAAGGAAAGGTTTTACTTTTACTAGATGGCCATGCGAGTCATTGCAATTCTCCAGAAATGCTTGAATATGCCGATGATCATGGTGTTATTCTCTTTTGCTTACCTGGTCATACAACTCAGTTTCTCCAACCGTTAGACAGGTGTTTCTTTAAGAGCCTTAAAGCATATTTTAATAAAGCTTGTAATACATTTGTAAAAGCAAACCCTACCAGAAAAATTTCTCGCTTACAATTTGGACAACTGTTGTCGGAGGCATAGTCGAAATCAGCGACGCGCGACGGTTGATAATGCTGTGTCGGCTTTTAAATCAACTGGAATTTGTCCTTTTAATCCAGGAGCTATCCCGGAATATGCATACTTGGGGTCCGAAGAGGAGGAATTTAATAATACAGGTTAGTGCAAATTTCACGAATTTATTGTAAACCTAGGTCTAATCTTGATTTTTTTAATTTCAGTTAACGCGATGGAACCTAATAAAACTACTGAAACATCAGATCAAGAAATTCCATCTACCTCAGCCTCAGAACCAGAACCTCAACCAGAGATGCCAAATACCGATCAAGACAATCCCGATAACGCCAATCTCGATGAAGACACTCCCGGAACACTCCTTAATAAATTCTCTCCTGTACCCAGCACCTCTTCAGCTGCCATACAAAAAGTTCGAGGAAGGGCAAAGCAAGTAGCAGCTGTATTAACGTGCCAAGGTCACATCGAAAAAAGAAAATGCGCTGTTGAACGCAAGAAAGAAGAAGAACAGAAAAAAGAATTGAAGACAAAGACCTTAACGATGAAAAAGAATAAAGGAAAAAAACAAAGAATGAAAATGGAAGAGTCCTTTACAGACGATGATATGTCAGATGAGTTGGTGACTCAGTCTGATGAAAGTCCAGAAGACGAAGACGAGACAGAGTGCCTTGGTTGTGGTGAACACTATAACGTTACCACAAAAAACGATGATTGGATCAAATGCTTACACTGCCAAAGGTGGTTCCACGAAAGTTGTTCGAAGTTTATAAACCTCTGTGACCTGTGTGGTAAAATATTGTCCAAAAAAAGGGGTTAGATCATAAAAGTTTCTTCGGGCCATCTCACCCTACATGCTTGGGCCAACTAACCCATAGTATGCGGGAGAGTTGGCTCAGGTGGCCATTTTTTTTCTTAATATTTTTTAAGCTAGTTGTTTGACTTAATTGTTAAATAATATTTATAACCTAATATTATATGTGTTTTAAAGTTAAATAAATATTTTGTGTTTGATTATCCCTTTGGAATTTAATTTTACGCCATTTAAAAAAAAGGGGAGCCAACTCTCCCGGACTTACCCTATCGTCGACAAGTGCTTCACTGGAAAGAAGTTTTTATTACCTCAAACGTGTAAAAACTTATCTAAGAAATACAATATCTCAAAGAAGACTTACTTCTCTAGGCAATATTTCAATTCAAAAGGATTGTCTGGGGGAGATTAGAGCAACTCGTCCATTTTATGAGGATGTTATAAATAAATTTGCTGCTATGAAGGATAAGAGAATTGATTTAGTGTACAAAATTTAGGTAGGTTGTAAAAAATATTCTACCCCTTCCACATATAAAAAAAGTTCTGGAAAAAAATTATTGCGATATTTTCTTGCTTCATTTGCACTTCACTTACTTTTTCACCCGCGAGCCGCCACCGATTACTGTCCGGAAATTGGGATGTCTTTGTTGCATATCAAAATTCCAGTTTTCTCTGATAATCCGCTTCATATAAGTGGTGATGGATTTGGTATTTGAATGATTTAAAGCCAAAGTAAAATTTTTCGTGCACTTTGTGGCTAATTCTAATTTCACTGCTTATTTGTCGTATTGATATAGTAGATATGCTATACAAGCCACTGTATTAATTTCAGACTCTTCACTAACTATGAAATTCTCGCCTGGCGGATTTCCTTCCGATTTTAAATACCTTTCCAACCAAAGAATGTATGACTCTGATGGATATCGGCGATTCGGAAATCGCTGTACGTATAATGCTCTGGATTCCTTGCGATTTTTTCTAGTTTCTCCGTTTGTCATTTTCATATCAATTTATTCTTTACGAGTAAAATACATTTTCAATAATTAAAATTTAGAAGAAAATCTCGAAAAACGTAGTACTTACAATTACCGTTTAACTCTCAAAGCGAACCATCCGCATATTATAAGAACGATGGCCATATACAGTGTGACAAGCGAATGAACCTTATCAACGCCTGAAGGGGCAGGGGAGATTCTCGTTAAAAATCTTCCCGTGTCATAGGCGTGCGAAGTTATTTTAATCAGATTATTATTCACTAATATTGATGACAATAATAATAATAATAATAATAATAATAATAATGATAGTAATAATAATGATAATATCAATAAATATTACTTTTGGACTTCCCTCGTAAAAGGGAAGATTGTAATCATGAAAAAAATCACCCACCGAAATTTTTGCTGATCCTTACATTTTCGGGTCTCTAGACCTCGAAAAACATGTTTTCCCATTTCTATCGCTCTGTCTGTCGGTCTGTTTATCTGTATGCGGCATAGCTCAAAAACTATTTATCCACTATCTTTAAGATTTGATCAAAAACCATAGATCATAAGAGGATAAAATGGTAACATTTTGGTGAAAATCCATTAAGGCGAAAGAAAATGGCGGTCTAGTGAAATATTATTATTAAGAAATACTAAGATTATGTGGAAATTAGCTGGTAAATTTTTGTATGAATTTAAGATGGCGAAACAAAATGGCGGCTTAATAAATAATTTCACAATTCGGTCCGAAAAGACAATTTTATAGATTGATTTCAAATTTTGCTCTAGAAATAATTGTTGTATAGAGATGAGCTTGTAAAATTTTGGTACGATTTTAAGAGGGCAAAACAAAATGGCGGTCAACTACAACATTTATAAACATGGAAAAAAATATTTTACGTATCTTCCTATTCTAGCGTCCCTAAGTCCCAAAAAAATAGAGTTTCTTTTGATCTGTCTGTCTGTTTGTCTCTTTGTTAGTTTGCGGCATAGCTAAAAATCTACTTCCATTAAGTTTAAATTTTTGTCAAAAATTAAGGATTGCATGACAGTAACCTGATAATATGTTGGTAAAATTCTAATACGGCGAAACAAAATGGTGGCCTAGTGAAATGCTAAAAAGTATATTGCTAAAAATGTAATTAACTAATGTATCTAAAATTCGGCACAAAATTCGAGTGTTACACAGAAATGAGCCCATAACATTTTGGTTCAAGGTGCAATTGTTCAAAAACTATTAGTTCCACAAAGCCTGGTTTTGATGCGCATAAAGTACTTAACAATGACTATTATTTCATCAAAGGCTTCCACCACATCTTCAAAAAATAAGGACATGCATTTTTGGAGAAAGCCTAATTTTTCAGATTTCTCAGCTTTTTCTCCTGTTCTAATGGTCTGATCAAGTCGGCAATGACATTATATTATTTGTAAGTTCATTCTCTACTATTCATGTCGTTATACCATCAAGGTTACTTTATTAGTTTCGATTTTAAAAGCCAAAAACGAAAAAAATTGGATTTTTTTGCATTAAATTGTTTATAACCTAAGTTGATACCTAGTCGCGAGTGGGAAACATAAAAGAATATTACTATGAACTATCTTGTGTGTGATGGCGCACTCGCATTCTGGTTAATTTTTTTTGACAAAAAACGACTATTTTTTTGCTCTTTTGATTGGTGTAAAAATCAAATCTCTCTCTAGCACATTGATATTTATGACAAGGTTTTTGTCGATTCACTCAGTCATCTTTAAAGATAAATATATCACCGGGTATATTTAGAAGAAAGAGAAAGCAATGTCTTTGAAATTGAAAAGTATACATGGTATTATTCCATTTCAAATAAATTATTTTTGTTATATTTTCAAGTTCTCACGTATATATATTTTTTAACAAAAAAAAGTAAAAATTTGATTGAAAATATATATAAATTTTGTTAGAAAACTTTTACCACTTTGTACAGGGTGTTCCAATAATAATGGCCATCGGCGATATCACAGAAAGGAAATTATTTCCTTTGCTGTTGCGTTCTGTAGCGGTAATTTTTTGTACTTTCTTTGTGAAAGCAGCCACGAGAAATCATTAGAAAATATTTTCAAATTCAAAGAATTTCCGCTAGGGGTATAACAGAAACGGAAAATACTTTTCATGATATCGACGAGAGCCATTTTTAATTGAACACCCAGTACATAAACACAAGTAATAAACTAATATGATCGTTATCACATCATAAATAAATTAAATATAATCAATTCCAAACACTCACCACTTGCCCTAATATTGCTCTCTATTCCAAATACGTCACTACTTTGCCAACATTTCCCGAAAATTAAATCATTATCGACCCATGTCTCATCAATGTAAACTATATTACGACCCTCCTCTCTATAATTTCGAATTGCCCTTGTATATTTATAGCGCCAATGTAAAACTTTGGGTCTCTCCAACAGAATTTTTCGTTTATTTTGTCACGAAAAAAAAGCCATTGGCCTTCAACAATATTCTTAATGTTTGGCGACTATAAGGGAAATCCATTGTTTCTCGGAATTTAAGGAGAAGCTTTCTGAGTGTAGGCGCAGTTTTTAGTTTTAAATAAAACTTGTTTATTGTTTGCCTAATGAAAATCATTAAAATCCTTTTTGAGAGATAAACGGGTTTTCTTGTTGGGGGTGATGAGTGAATCTCACCTGGACGTTCCCTTTACCTCTCCTCATCTTCTTTGTGAATTTTGCTCAAGGTGACTTGAGAAACCCCAGTATATAGAGCGACGCGATCGATTTTCCTTTTTAAAGGTAACTTAAAATTATTACTTCTCGCTCCCTCATCGCAAACTCTATAAACATTGACGATAATTTCTCTGGACTGGCCAGCAAGAGGTTTTCTCTTTAAAAAATTTTTCAAAAAGAAATTTAATTATTGAAAGAAATATATAAGCTTCAAGAAATAATTAAAACCTAGAAATATGTCACCAAATAAAAATACATATTAAGATTTAAATTATGAAATTTGCATGTATATTCTCACTATATTCATTAATTGAAACTAAAGAAATGCACCAAGAAGCGAGTCGAGTCTATCATTCAATATAAAATAACTAAACAATCGGAAATAATTAACTAACAAGTAAAATTAACAAAACAACTAATTAATCCTTATTAATAAAACGGAGTTTAACAAGAAGTTTTTTCAGTTAACGTAAATTGGAACGGCGAAAAAAAAAATATTTCAAACAATTTCTGGAAATGGGCGTAAATATTTAATTTTTTTTATCACCTTTTGCGTGTGCTCTTCCAGATCATTGTGAAAAAAGTCTTCAACTACAAGTTCTACAAGTTCCACATTATTGCAAGTATTTTCCCAAGTTCTCCAAATGGCCATGATTATTACTAATTATACACACAAGAAAATAAAAAAACAGGCATTACCCACATACACAAATAAAACTTAAGTCGGTATTATAAATATTAATGAGTAATTAATTTTTCTTATTTCGGTGACACCACTGATCAGAAAAATCGGACATCAGACCCCGGCCCGTTCATAATTCAAACCAAGCCTCGAATAACGATCTTTTATCTTCGTCTTTTCCACGCTATCCGCGCCGACCACGGCTATCTCTCTCTGACAATGACTGCTTATTGAACGGGCCGGAGTTTGGGAAATCTTCGCGGATATACTATCGATACCGATCAATATATTTTTACTATTTCATTTGAATTCGTGATGCAGTAAAAATATATATTTTGAACGGACCACTTATATGGAAAAACCGAAGGAAGTTTTTTGCCCGCATTCTGTCTATCCAGGTTCATTCAGTTGCCAGACTGTACTTATATATTGTTTCAAAGCCGCCTTAGATCAGAAATTTATATTTGTCATTTATCAGCCTAAGCGTTAAAAAGGTAATTGCACGGTTCGATTGGAAATATCTCGAAAAGTACTTGAAATAAAAGTATTAAAAATTGATACAATACGGCTTTCCCAATTATTTGTTTGTTGCCAAGCTATTGTCTATACAATCCAATAGGATCTACTCAGGTAGTAGTCGACCCAGCAGTCATTCAGAATCATTTTTCGTGATATTAGCTATGCAATATTTCCTTTGAATTAGAGTTTATATTTGAAACATTAGATCCCATTTTTATCCTATTTGTGGCATTTGTTTGCGATTGTAATGTTCAATAAATTAATAATTTCCAAAATACTACCAGAGCAAGTATTTAATTGCATCTAAGTAATCTTCAACTAATCGTTATACAAGTACACACACCTCGAGCCGTGTCTGAAATTTACAAGGTAACTATTTTAGTTTGAGATCGTGTCCCGATTTTACATAAAGTTTCCATAATGCTGTTATAGGAAAACGTTAAATTTAACGCCCTTGGCGGAAACAATGATTCGCTATGAAATATTTACGAAGATAGGTAATGTAAGCCTGGATAAAATAAAATATGAAAGTATAAGATTTATGTGGGATGAGAGACATGCTAGAACTAGTTATAACAGAGACAAGAGAAAACTATGTTAGTCTAAAAAATAACACCAGTGGACCTTTTGTCATACCTTTATGAAGTATTCAGGGTTGCGTTCCAAAACAGTTACAGAGCACATATTTCTTCAATTTCTGATACGAAGGTCGTTCATAAACCACGATTTGTTACTCTATAGTTAGCATTTCAGCGTTTCAAAACGATTCATGGTGTTACTGTTGCTTTACTTACCACGCTCGAGAGAGGATTAACAGATGACCGAGTCTGCGCAGAATGAAATTTTGAATTTTGGACGATGACATAACAGTAAAAATAAAAAGAACAGTTTTTTTGATGATGTTGATTGTTAGTTAATTTATTGCGACACTTTCCAGTACTTTGAGAATCACACTTTGGATATCTGAATGCAATGAATAAACATCCAACGGATAACTTGTATTCCTATTGATTTTTTGTATGACAGCCCATTAACAAATAAACCAGATTTTTAACGAGTTGCTTTGCTTAGATTATTTATTACTTTGGACCAGGGGCGTGCAGTCCATGGAAGCAAGGGAAGCAGTGCTTCCCCAAAAAAAATTACAAAACATCTTCTAAAACGTAATTTTTGAAATAGGAAACCATTAATTTAGTTTATATTAAAAAGGCTGAAATTTATCAAGCCCATAATAAATGCGGCCTTGACTCCGACCCAGCCACAATAGAATATCGAATAGAACCTATGCGGGCCTCTAGCTTCTCTGCAGCCAAGTCCTGTATGCTTGATTTCCTGTGAATCGAGCCAGAGGTTATTGAACTTTTCACCGGCTGTTTGCAATTTTTGCATTTCAGTTGCGTCCTTTAAGTGGTGGCGGAAGCTATCGTTGGAGTGGGTTCTTTGTTTGAACGGCTATCCGTGTGTTGTGTGATACGTACGTCGCGTCGTGCATGGTGCGATATGAAAGACAATAATACGGACGTGGATATGCAAATACCGTCAACTTCGGCTGTCGGTAATAACGTTGAAAATGTTGGAGAATTTAGTAAGAAGAGTGTGTGTTAATGTGTGGTGTGTGTCTTAATAATAAAGGGATTTTCAACATTAAACTTCGCTGATAAGCTTCAAATAATTTCCAAAGGAAGGGCAAAACCGCCTATGAAAAATTTAACCACAAAAATGAAAAACTGTATTAGACATTTTTATCCGGAAAAACAATATGAGTAATTTAAATGACTAACAGGGTGTGAAAATATAAGTAAATTATTTTGTTCGCCATGTATACTTTTTGAAAATGAAAAACGTCTCTGAAATAAAACTGAATTTTCCGATTTAAACAATTTCCATAAAGCTGTAAAAAGACACATTATGCCAAAGCGCATTTACAGGCCGTCATTAAAGAAAAAGTCTTCAGCAAAACCAGAATTGAACACGCCCTTAATAAACAGTTGGAAATTAGTCACTGCCAACACAATGAACTAGTCGATAAAAATAGGCAAATATTAAGAAGACTTATCGATGTTGTTTGCTTTCTCGGACAGCACGAATTGGCATTTAGAAGTCATAACGAAACAAGGGTTTCTTCAAATAGAGGAAATTTTCAAGATTTACTTAGTTTAATGGCTAAATATGATGATTGCTTAAAAAATCATTTAGAGCAGTCTAGCGTTTTTCGCGGAACGTCGAATCGAATCCAGAATGATTTAATTTCCGCTGTTGCAACCATTTAAAATAATTAAGCAGGAGATTGGCTAGGCGCGGTTCACTGCTATTGTTCTGGACGAAATAACTGATATCACACTAATTTAAGCCAATTATCTATAGTAATATGCTACGTTAAAACAGGCGGAAATATTCAAGAGCGATTTTTAGGTTTTAAGAATGTGTCCGAAAACAGTAGAGCAGATGCATTATATACCGTAGTTTATAACGTTACTAAAGAAATTAATGAAGAGAAAAAAATTAGTTGCTCAAAGCTATGATAGAGCTGCAGTGATGGCAGGGCAATTAGGGGGTCTGAAAGCTAAAGTTCGAGAAACTTTCCCAAATGATGTGTTTGTCTATTATTTTGCTCATAAATTAAGTTTAGTTTTATCCCAGTCCATCAATCACATTAAAGAGTGTAAAGTATTTTTCGTTACTTTAAACGGCATGGCTGCTTTTTTTTCCGAGTCAACAAAACGTACACAAGCTTTGGACTCCATTGTCCACAAACGGTTGCCCAAAGTAGCTCCTACTAGGTGGAACTACTTGTGTTAACAGTATCTGAAAATCGTGAATCACTGATTGAACTATTTGAGAATATAATAGAAAATAATGAAACGTGGGACTCAGAAGCAATAAATAGTTCGAGGGGGTTTTTGGACTGTTTGAAACGAGATTTTAATTTTAATTATTTGTTGAACATATTTTCAGAAATATTTCGATTCTCGGACAATGTTTTTAATATATTACAAACTAAAACAAATAATATTGCTTTTTGCCTAAAAAAGTGGATGATTTTAAGTCCATGTTAAGCCAAAAAAGAGCTGAGTTTGACCTATTTTGGGAGAAAACGATGACGTTAAATGTAGAGCCACAAGCCAAGCGTCTTCGAACAGACAAGGTGGGAGGTCAAAAAACTTTTCCAGAAGATGCAATTCAATCTCTTCTTTTTCATTATGGCCAGTTCTTCGACCGAGTGTTACTGCGATCTGAACTAAAAGTGATTTACGAAACTGATGGCATTAGCGCAAAAAAAAAACGCTAAGGAACTAATGCATTTTTAAAAGACAAGGAGCTGGAAGATGCCTACACCGAAGTGTCGAAATTGTGTGAATTAGTATTGATAATACCTGCCACAAGTTCATCAGTAGAACGCAATTTTTCAACGCTTAAATGTATAAAAAATTTCGTGAGAAATTCAACGGGGCAGGAGAGACTTTCGTATACATCGCTGTTGTCCATTGAAAATAAACTTCTCCAAAATATGTCGGAGCATCGACGTTTTTATGATGACGTCATTGACGAATTTGCAAAAAATGATCGAAGAATCGAATTACATTACAAATAGGTAAGTTTCTAAAAATTGCTTCCCTTTCTTAAAATTTCACCGCACGCCCCTGCTGTGGACTCAGAAATCATGAGACGAATTACGTCAATTACATAACGAAATGTAAGATGCAAGGAGCCATGGATAGATGTATACTTAATAAAGAGTAGAAAAACAGATAATGCTGAAGAGCAAATAGGAGAAATTGCGGACTGGAAACCAAGTGGATCAAAAAGAGGTCGGTTTAGGATGATGCGTTGTTGACGTCTATGCTTGCAAATTATGGTCAAAAAAGCCTTTTGCTATTCTGTGAACAGTGACTTTACGGAGGTATAAAGGCTGTCCAAAGATATCTGAACCAACCTGTCTATTATAGAATACAAAAAAAAAAACGAAAATAATACTAAAATGGAAAAATCTATAAAATCTCTAGCTACGTATTTAACATGTACGTATAACATCAGTTATATCGAGGAATAAAAGATAAAAATTTATAGTTACAGATAACTGTCTATAAATTTTAAATAATCCGCGGTAATAAAGTATAAAAGCCTGTCGAAACTGCAACTGCCATGTAAAATAATTCGAATCAATACTGACATAAAATGCCTTTGATATCTTGAAATAAAAATCTGGCAGTGAATGTAAAACAGTAATATAGGTTATATATGGTGCTATAATAACAATAACTCTAGGAAGGTGCACATTCAGCTCGTAAAAGCGATTTGTTGGAAGCTGCTATGTATAATAAAGGTAAACAGTAACCCAATAAACGATCGATGCAAAAAACATATAAAATTACAGTGCAACTAAAGGGAAAGTACAGCTATATATTAAAATTTAAGGTATGTTAGGTAAGTTTTATGTAATTAGGTAAATTCAAAAATCAAAAGGTATTAATTAATTAAATCACAAGTGAGTCCCGGTTGCAATTTGACGGTAATTGCCGGTTCAAATTTACACTTTTATATTTTACACAAATTATAAAATAAAAATCGGTAAGAATTCAAAAACCAATTTTTAAATAAAAATTATATACTAGTCATTTTTGTTTTTATCCTGATGAACCAAATATCCAAGAAAAAAGGTACATCAATATAAAAAAATAGGTCCAAGGAAATTTTCGGTAATCCCTATATATATTTCGTCCCTTTTATTTAAATCACCTTGGTTTTGAATTTCTGCCTTCTCTGATAATTCTATATATATATATATATATATATATATATATATATATATATATATATATATATATATATAAAATATACATTCATGGTGTCCCGAATTGCAGTATCCAAACTTTAACAGCGCATTCTGCATTTAAAATAAGCCCTAATTTTCTATATAAATATATATCGTCAAATGCTTCGTTTTCGAAATACAGGGTGTTAAAGTTTTAAGAAAAAAATTGTTATTTAGTCATAACTTTTTTAGTACTTGAGATATTGTTATTAAATTTGGTAAACAGCATTTGAGTAATTGTTTTGATTTAAAATATTTTTTAATTCTTTATCAGTGGCGTCCGTGCCGTGATTTTTTATTGAATATTCTTGAAGAAAAAATGGAACGCTACTGTTTTTTCTGAAAACAAAAATCATTCCTAAAATTCCCACTCAGTTTGGTTTTCATTAACATCGATTAATACAAACAGCTGTTAGCTTATCACTTGTCAAGTGGTCCTTATGTCATAATTGTCTCTCTTCTTCTTTTTAAGATTATGGTTCTCAATTGCCAAGACTACTCAGCCGTTGTTTCTTTTCATATCTGGACAAACTACCAGCTCATCTTTCCTTAGCCAATTTCTGCTCTTCTGATATGTAAGTCAATGTGCTCTATAGTATTTTTCTGAACTGTTCGACACTTCAGTCTTGTCACTGTTGTCTACTTAACATTTATTATGTTTGTAAGCCTGTAAAGTTTTTGTTTTACATACATTTATATTATTTTTATTTGGTATTAGGTATAAATATGTCTATAATTTCATTATTTTCATGTTTAAGATTAGTTCTTTCTAGGTCTGATGATGGCCGTTTATCTGGAAACGGTCTATGATATTCGTTACGAGCTATCGATGCATTTTTACCATGTAAATAAAATAATTCTATCATGTCGAGTTTCTCTTCTTCCGAATAACCCATCGTCCAACGTATTAGATTCTAAAAATGCTCATAAATAGATACTTCTGACCGGTAAACGTCAAAAAGGCATCGTTCGTGCAATTGTCTTGACCATGGCTTACTATGTTGTAGCGCAAATTACCTTACAATTTCTTTAATGTTTAAACGCTTATATATCCAAAACTAATTGACAGAATATATTAAAAGTAATATATTTGAAATTAGAAAAAAAAAAGATCTTCAAGAATATGATTTAACATACAGGGTGTTTCATTTAAAAAAACTGACAACCTGTCAAAATTTGGCATTTCCAATAATATTTTCGCACTTATAATATTCTAAATCTTCATAAAAAACCTAATAACTTTTGTATTTACATTTCCGTATCTTTTCAAAGAAACTCTCTAGGTGGGTGGAAAAATATACGGGAAAACCCTGTACAGGGTGTCCGGATTTGGTTGCAAAAGCAGGGTATCTCTCTTATTTTTAAAGATAGAACCTTGCGGTTTTCACGAACCTGAGCTAATTTTTTGTGAAACTCATGAAGTCGTAAACAAAATTTTCAAAGCCTTCTTCGTTTATGAGATATAGGGCGAATTAGAAAATTTTGCATTTTGGGACCCCCTTCGTATCTCGGTTATCCTTTAACCTAACGCAAAGGGAAAAATTGCTGCTTATGCAGTTGTTTACGCTGAATCCAGTGGCGTAGTCATATTTTTCATTTGAGTTGTTATTTTTTAGATATGACCCAAAGTTTTGTTTTTTTAAATGGGACACCCTGTATATTTGTCCAGAAATTGATTTGTCCTTTTAAAAGCTTCTGAAAAATATATAACAGTATGGGTCTGTTTTAATAAACAACAACAAAAATCCTAATTTTTATAATTATCATCCCAAATTTTGCAGTAGGCCATGCAAAACGATGCCGTTTTCTTTTGTTTTCTTGGAAGCAAATGACATTTCCCAATTTTGTACGCGTATATAAAATATAACGCTAGTTTTTTGTATTTATTTATTGTGTAAAAATATATTTGTATTATTATGGAAGAAAACCAAACTTTCGAACATTATGAAAAGTACGATATGTTAGCTTGTTTTATATTAAGTAATGAAAATGTTGAAGCGGCTTCTGAGATGTATTTTAACAGGTAAATAGTTAATTTTTAGGTATGTTGAAATACTATTGCTTAATTTTTATTTAGATATCCAGAAAGGAGGCAACCTAATATATCCACTTTTTATCGGATAAAAAAGAATTTACTTAATCACGGATCATTTATCAAACCTCGTACGAAAACATATAATAAAGAAAATCGGGAGGCTGAGGAAATTACGGTTTTGGCTAATGCAGAAGCTTACCCTACAAACTCTTGTAGGGCCAGTGAAAAGAGCATAGGGATTCCAAAAACTACAGTTCAGGAAATTCTAAAAAAGCACAAATACCACCCATACAAATTTATGCTCGTGCAGCACATACAGCCAGGGGATGCAGAGCGTCGGGTAGTCTTCTGCAATTGGTTTCGAGAAAGATGCGGTATGGTTAGAGATTTTGAAAGGAAGGTTATATGGTCAGACGAAGCACATTTCAGTAATTCTGGTATACTCAATAGGCACAATAGTAGATTCTGGTCCCAGGAAAATCAACACCAAATATTTCCCAGAAGACAGCAGGGCAGGTTTGGTCTAAATGTGTCCTGCTTCATATTAGGAACACATATAAAATTTTATATATTTGAGGGAAATCTAACAGCCAATCGCTATATAGAAATTTTAAAGGCAGCTATACCTGAATTACTTGACCATGTTCCTCTAGCGCAAATTAACGAAATTTATTTTCAACAGGATGGTGTTCCTGAACACAATTGAATGACGAGATTATTTCTGGACAATAATTTTACGAATCAATGGATCGGAATAAATGGACGTATAAGATGGCCCCCTAGGTCCCCAGATTTGTCGATTTTAGATTTCTTTCTCTGGGGATATCTGGAAAATAGAATTTACAAAGACCACTATGATAATGTCCAAGATTTAGGAAATGCAATAAGAGAAAATTTTCACTATTTACAAAATCATCCCGTTATTTTGCTTAATTCCCTAAAACGAATACGAAAATTGTGCGAAGCATGCATAGAACAAAATGGAAATCAGTTTAAACAGTTCTTTTGATTTCCTTAGTTACTGTAGTTCTTATACGACAGTCGATTTTTGCTGAAAGGCTTGTTTCATAATAATTTATTACTGTTTTGTTCTTGTGTTACATAAATCTAGGTAGGTGGTACTTTTTTGGTGCGAAATTATCAATACATATTTTGATAAATAGATTTAATTACATATTTATTTTGATTTATTATTAGGATGTAGATATTGTTAACGACTTTAAATAAAAGGCAGGATTGTTTTGCATGGCCTACTGCAAAATTTGGGATGGTAATTATAAAAATTAGGATTTTTGTTGTTTATTAAAATAGACCCATACTATTATATATTTTTGAGAAGCTTTTAAAAGGACAAATCAATTTCTGGACAAATATACAGGGTGCCCCATTTAAAAAAACACAACTTTGGGTCATATCTAAAAAATAACCACTCAAATGAAAAATATGACTACGCCACTAGATCCAGCGTAAAAAACTGCATAAGCAGCAATTTTTCCCTTTGCGTTAAGTTAAAGGATAACCGAGATACGAGGGGGGTCCCAAAATGCAAAATTTTCTATTTCGCCCTGTATCTCATAAACGAAGAAGGCTATGAAAATTTTGTTTACGGCTTCATGAGTTTCACAAAAAATTAGCTCAGGTTCGTGAAAACCGCAAGGTTCTATCTTTAAAAATAAGCGAGATACCCTGCTTTTGCAACCAAATCCGGGCACCCTGTACAGTTTATTTTTTGCCAATTAGGTGAATAAATGAATTTAAAAACTAAAATTTTAAGAGATATATAATACATATAGTTAGATGTTTGCTTGTTTATTTTTCACTTTCACCTACTTCACCTGAATAGCCGCCACTGTACTCTGTACATTGGGCCTTAAACTTTAGAGGTCTATCTAAAGGTTAGAAAAACATAAAATAAAAGTTTAGTATAAGTAAAAAGATATAAAATTGATCTTCAAAACAAAAGTGGTTAGAAATATACATCGAAAGTGTCGTCTTTAAAATTTATAAAAACAACATGATATCAAGCCGGTATTTATGGCACCTTAGGCGTTTCGGTTCGCCTTTTCTGGAAGGAACAAAATTACGCCGTAAATAAATTATGACCGAGCACGGTAAACGTTTCTTTCGTTCAAATAAGAAAATTGAAGCGAATGCATTTCCCGCAGCTTTAAATGAACCCTGTTTAGACGAGGCCCCACTTTATTATTTTGTGATGCCGAACAAATAAGAAACGTTGTAACGTATTTTTAATTTCGCAAGAATAAAATGCGGGTTGAAATACCAGTTCGTGCAAATAGAGCAAACCATGAAACATGGAACCCGATCTATAGGATTTTGTTTGACAGTTCTAAATGATTTAGCAAAGTGTTAGTTTAAATACCGTTTGTCTGACGAAGCTACAGTGTTAGCGAAACATATGTCACAAGTTGTAAATAAAAGCGAAAATCAACAACAGTTTGAAACATGCCTAGTATATTTAGATGACATCATTATTCTTAGGAAAACATTTGAAGGTCATTTAAAGAATATTAAAGCTGTTTTCCAGAAACTGAGAATGGATGGCTTAAAACTCAGTCTCAAAAAGTGCCAGTTTTTTCAAAAAGAAGTTAAATATCTAGGCAATGTAACTACCGTACATGGAGTAAAAAACGATCATGAGAAGACTGAAACCCTTCAAAGTTGGAAAATACCAAAGGACAGACATGAACTAAGAAGTTTTCTAGACCTTTGTACGTACTACAGACGATTCATAAAAGATTTTGCTAATACGCTACTGAAAGCAGTCACAGCTATGTCTGGACCCAAGAATGTGGAGAAGCATTTAACAACTAGAAGAAAGATTTCTGTAATCGTCCAGTGTTGTCATATCCTCAGCAATCCCAGATGTTTATTGTAGACACCGATGCCAGCAATGCCGCTATTGGTGGTATTTTGTAACAAGTACAAAATGGCGAAGAAAAAGTAATAGCCTATTTCAGCAAGGTTCTTTCTAAACCTGAACGCAACTACTGTGTGAGAAGGAAAGAACTACTGGCTATTGTTAAAACATTGGAGCACTTTCATAAGTACTTCCACGGGCAAAAATTCCTTTTAAGGACGGATCATGCATCACTCAAATGGTTGCTACAATTTAAGAATCCCGAAGGACAAATAGCCAGGTGATTGCAGCGCCTACAGGAATATGACTTCAAGGTTGAAAATCGCAAAAGGTTAAATCATAAAAATGCTGATGCTTTATCAAGAAGACCATGCCCAGAAAGTTGTAAACATTGCAACATACACGAGGAAAGAGGATATCCTGACGATTTTTATTGCCGAAGAACAGCACTTCAGAGCTCTGAAGAGTGGCAAAATATTATTTAAAGATTAGCAAGAAGACCCAGATATTGGCCCTATAATTAAGCTGAAATTAGAAAATTCACCAAGACCTTGTTACTAAGAAATTGCAGCCAAATACCAGAAATTTAAAGGATACTGGGCTTTATGAGACTCTTTGGTGATAAAAGACGGCCTGTTAAAAAGAATCTGGGAAAGTTCTGATGGAAAAAATAACAAATATCAAACTATTTTGCCCTCAAAGAGAATCCCTGAAGTGTTGCAAGCTGAGGACATTTTGGTGTTTTATTTACATTGTAACGTTTAGTGTATCAAGATATACATGGACATAGAACTTTTAAAAATTTGAATATTTTCTCAAAAGCATTTGATGCTTTAATTTAAGTGTGATAACGTCTCATGCCTCAAGATTGTAAGAAAATATTCAAATTTTCAAGTTTCAATTCAAGTTTTGTGTTTATGTATTTAACCTCATACACTAAATCTTTTTTTTTACTTTTAAGTTCAATGAATCATACATAAAAGCGTTTGTTTGTTTGGTTGATTTTAATAAATATTGGTATAGCATCTCGTCGGTATTAAAACCGGTATTCTACCTTATAGAGTTACTACTTTGGGCCTTGGGTAATAGATACTGTCCGCTTATAAAACAATTAACTAAAATTTGTATATAAAATTCGGGATGCCCAAGTACCGTCATTTGGGGTGGAATTGATCACCCGGGGTGAGATTGTTCACTAAATCATCCGTTTAAATATTTAAATTTAGCGCCTAAATTTAATATGCTAGCGCGCTACTATCGACTAAATCTGACAGTAGAAAGATGGTAGCCAGCAGTGTGTGCACGTGAATTATATCGGCTCCATATTTCGTGAGAAAACTGCAAGTTTTTACAAGTCATTGTTTTCGTTGTTTTTTTGTGTGAAAGTGAACCTCGAGAACTTTGTCTGGTAAGTCAGATTTCAACTAGTTTTTTGTTATTTCCAGGGAATATACCTTTGTATTTATGCTTGATTACTTTCATATATTTTGCCGTTAACAACTGGTTCAACCATTTTGAAAATAATATCCATTTTATTAGCAGGGGGTCAGATTGATCATATATATGGGGCGAGATTAATCATTTTTGTTGATCAATCTCACCCCAGGTAATTAAATATCTATTTATTTTTGTATGTTTGAAGCTGTTTTAGTTTAGTTTATTCATCTTTTTTTTTTGTTTCAGCAATGCCAAGAAAGTACCAACGAAAGTTAGGGGCACGTTCATACATGGATTATCCCGACGAGAACGTCCAGTTGGCACTTCAAAAAATTGCGGATGCAGATTGGTCTATACGTCGAGCTTCTGTACATTATAAAATTCCATTTGGCACGCTTCGAAATAAATACATTGGCAGTCGTATTAAGAAAAGCGGAGGTCAAACAGTGTTTACACTCAATGAAGAAAAGGCGTTTATAAAAGCAGCAAACTGCTGTGGAGAGTGGGGGTTTCCTCTTACACTAACAGACTTACGATATTTAGCTAAAAATTACCTACATAGCCAAGGTCGCAATGTGCCCAAGTTTAAATTAAATATGCCGGGGATAGATTGGGCGCGTTCTCTGCTAGAAAGACACAAAGGAGAGATAAGTCAAAAAGTGTCGGCGAATATTAAAAGGGCTCGGGCCAACGTTTCAAGAGATATTATTTTAGAATATTTTAATAATCTGAGAGAAACGCTAAAAAATGTTCCAGCGAGTAATGTCTTCAATTACGATGAAACGAATATGCAAGATGAACCTGGGAAGCAAAAAATGTTGTTTCGTCGTGGAACCAAGTATCCAGAACGCATATGTAACTTTACTAAGACAGCAATATCAATTATGATGTGCGGTTCTGCTTCTGGGATACTATTGCCTCCTTACATCATCTACAAGGCAGAAAAAATGTGGCAGCAATGGACAGAACTGGGTCCTAAAGGTGAGCCTTGTTGCAGTGACAGGTGCTGTAGTTTGGGTTCTCGTTACAATCGGACCCACCATGGGTGGATGGACGCCCAAACTTTCACAGATTGGTTCGAATCGACGTTCTTACCACACGCGAAACGTCTGCCAGGTCGTAAAGTGCTATTGGGAGATAATTTATCGTCTCACTTCACGGACACTGTCTTAAAACAATGCCAAGAAAATGACATTGCCTTTGTCTGCCTACCGAAGAACTCCACCCACCTCACCCAACCTCTTAATGTTGGTTTCTTTCGCCCATTTAAAATGGCTTGGAGGTCGGTGTTATTAAATTGGAAGAAGACTCATCCACAACAGGGTTCTATCGACAAAGGAGATTTTCCACATTTATTAGCTTCTACTCTTCTTGAAATGAACAACAAATCGGAAAATGCTATAAAAAAAGATTTGATAGCTTCATTTCAAGCGACAGGAATTGAGCCCTTTGATCCTGAACGAGTATTGCTTAAAATCCCCAGTGAAGAAAATGGCAACGATACTGATGCCTCTGTGAACAATATTCTTGTAAATTACTTGCAAGAGCAACGTTTTGTAGCAGGACCCTCAAGAAGGAATATTAAAAGACAAAAACTATCTGTAGAACCTGGCAAAAGCGTTGTAGCAGCAAGTATTGAAGCAGATTCTAGTGATTTAGATGTAGATGGGCCACTAACCAATGATAACTCCGACGGCGATCCCCTGGAAGATGAGACTGATGATGTGCGAGCAGAGACAGAGTATTTCCAGCCCGAAGACAATGAAGTTGCAGCCGGAAAAATTGTATTAATTAAGGTCTACGACGGATCAAGAAAAAAAACTATGTATCGGTACACAGCCATTATACAGCAGGTGCGAGTGGACGAAGAAGGAAAAAAAGAAATCGATTTGTTGGGTATGAAGTCTATGGACAAATCCAAGAAAATTTTTGTAGTTCAAGACGGTGACGAATTCGTGGCAGATATATCTGATGTGCTAGCTATTTTACCCAATCCGGCTATAAAACAAATTGATGGCATTGACAATTACTTTTTCGAAAAAGTTATTGACGTTTTTGAAATGAAGTAGAAGTAGGTAGTTTTTTATTATTCTGTTCATATTTCGTTTTCTTTTGGAAAATATAAAACAGTGTTGCTTTTGTTCGAATTTATGTATTTTTGTTTTTATCATTTAGTAAAGGGTTTATAATAATTATTATCTACTTTGTTTTAATTTTTCATTTCATTTCAAAAAAAATCTCACTGAACAATTTCACCCCCAACAGTATAAAATGCTCTAACTTCAATACCAGTTAAGATAGATCAATGCCGGTGAGATTGATCATTCAATATGTTGTCTGCTTGTATCCTGTGTAATATACCTGGTGTGAAAAATCTCACCCCAAAACGTGTATGAGATTGTTCGCACCTTTATTTCTATATATTTTTATTATTTCAAACCTGAAGCTGATGTGCTTTTATAATTACATTTCTACCAACGTGTACTATAAATCCCTACCCTTTTTGAGCTATTTATTTTAATAACCTGCAAAAAAAAACTAAAAATTAAATTATTTTTGATCAATTCCACCCCAAATGACGGTAGCACTTTTAGACATGAATATGTCATTGTTACCATAAGTATTTTCATTGAAGTAACCGGAACTTGGTGTCGCCACGTTCGGTTTAAGCTGAGACTACGTAGTCATTATCAAAATAGAGAACAATTTTATGGTAACTATTTCGTGAATAACATGTAATTGTGACTTTGACTATTATGTAGGTAACACGGAATTGCGCAGTTCCATTTAAGTAGCCGAATAGTAATAATTCACCCTATTCGTCATTTCCTTATTTCTGTCTCTATTTAATCCGTTTTAAAAATATGTATGATTCATTTTAATACAAACAAAACATGGGCAGTACAAACACTCAAATTGTGAATACGATGTAGAGCGTATAAAATACGTTATTGGTATTTGAGGTAGGATACATGCGTTTCACATAGTTTTCTAGCTACGCTAAGG
The DNA here is from genome assembly GCA_030620095.1 of Kuschelorhynchus macadamiae. Taxonomy (NCBI): domain Eukaryota; kingdom Metazoa; phylum Arthropoda; class Insecta; order Coleoptera; family Curculionidae; genus Kuschelorhynchus; species Kuschelorhynchus macadamiae. The sequence continues at coordinate 159,456 of JAUTXW010000592.1, forward strand.
ACCTAAAATTAAAACGCAGGCAATTTCTCTGGCGAATATGCTGATGATAACCGTAAAAAAATTATGCGCCTTTAAAATTCGTTAATTTTTAATACATTCTGGTCAAATATATTGGCCAATTTAAATCTCAAAAATGTAATTTTGGACTTTAGTCTAAATAGTAATTATCATTACATTACTTATTATAAAAAGTGATTCTGAAATTTTTAAAGGTTTAAATGGGGGCACCCATATTATCGCTAGTTTTTCGCAAAATATGACTAAATTAATCTACTTTTATATTGACATCCTCTGTCAGCGTTAGTTGTAAATGTGGGGTTATGTTAATGTTTTACTTTAATAATCTATTCGAACTATCTAGTTCAAACTTACTTTTCATTTAGATTTTTAACAAATAACAATGTTTGTGCGAGCGACTATTGAGAGTGGTTTACCAAGTGAATTTAGTAATGTAATACGTACTGAAGAAATTGAGGTGCTGAATGAAGTAAAACATACACTAAGACATGAAACTATATTGTCTTTTACAACAAAATAAAACCAAAATATAATAATGTGCAATATTTAATAACTTTTCTTGGAATAAATTTAAAAATAAGACATTTAAGGTCATAGTCATTTACACATTCATCGCAATAGTTATTTATACTATAAGGAATGTAAGTAACATTTACAAGTTGAGGATGAGTTTGCGCCGAGCGACAGCGAGGGCTGGCAAAAAAGTTCGAGACTGGTTAATGCACTTACATCCCATATAGTATATAACATTTTTCCCCCTCCCCGTGTTGTATGTTTACAAGAAAATGCTGGATATATTTTTGGATTTTCATTATCATTACATTCGATAGCATTCTCATTAAGTTATGAAGGCAGCCGTGATCCGTTGCCAGAGCAACATAAGCAGATTTTATTTTATCAACAACGCCAAGTTGACAATTCATAGCGAAAGGTTTGAAGTCGAATTGTTTGATTCTGTGTGGACAAAATGGATGTTTCACACGTTGAAGAATCAGCGAATATTGCTCGTTTATCTCTACTACCGGAAAATCCGAAACAAAGGTATGAAGCAGCTTATAAATCCTTTAAGAATTGGTGCCAAAGCAAGACGGCTACTGCAGTAAAATTGTGAAATTTCTAAAGTTTAAGAACTTCAAAATGTATACTGGACACTCTTTTAGAAGAACGTCGGCAACTTTATTAGCAAATACTGGAGTTGATGTATTAGCTATCAAGCGATATGGTGGATGGAAATCCGCTACTATTGCGGAAAGTTACGTAGCTGAGAGCCTTAGTAATAAAAAGAAAGTAGCGAATAAAATTTTATACAATAAGACCCAGCCAGAAGTCTCTTGCTTCAACAGTGACAGAAACATTGGTTAGAAATGAAGGATCTGTGGAGTCAGAAAATGTAATACACATCGAGAAGAAACGAGAAAAGGTTTTTCCAAATTTTGTTAATAATTTGAATAATTGTAATAATTTTACTATTAATATTCATTTCAATTAATATCATCGGATTTTTGTCCGGATTTTTTTAATATGTTGATGAAATCAAAAATTATAGCGACTTATAATAATTTTAGATTATTATTTCCTTAGGGATGAAAGTTGAATTACATCCTCTCGTTAAGGGCAACCAATACCTTGTTGAGTAACTTTCACTTACGTCTGTCAAAGCAGTGTCAAAATAGGTTGCCTATAATACAGGGAGGGGGAAAACATTTTATAATTACAAGCAAAAAACAGGTGAACTAGGGTTAAAAAATTTCTCCATATGGCCAATGGCTTAGAACTTCTTGTTTGAATCATTATTCATTTTAATAATCACAGAAACTAATAAAATGATACACTAAAACAACAAATCTCCTAAGAAACCCACGTAGGCGAAAAGTAAACGAAACGATTTTAGCAGCAATTTGGCCGAACCGACCATTATAGTAATACGTTATAGGAATAAATTTGAACGTAATGTAGTAGTCTCTGCAAGGTTCAAGAAGGTACTGATACTTAAAAGTTGTAATTTAGTAAACAGATTAGAAACAGTATTTTTGAATAATTACTATTATGTCACGGAAGAGAAATGACGACCTGGAAGTCAATTCCTTAAGTAGTTGGCAGTAGTTACTATATAATTACTTTACCTGGAAAATTACTATACAGTATTATTCGCAGTAACAAATAAATAACACCTAAAAACATGTAACCCAAAGTGTTTATTGATATATAGTAGGATTATTAGTAATAAATACGTAAGAACTCTTAAAGAGTAGTAGTGGAAACAGTTGTAGCTACTTTAGTGCTAGCTAGGTGCTAGAAAGATCATTAGAAGTGCGCTATGCCCTAGGGTATTTTGTATGCGTCAGAATATAAGCCAAGCCTAGTATTACTGTAATTGCCTTGATTGTCAAGTTTCTAAAAAATGCTCAGACCGTCCCTAGACGTTAACTTATAGAAGAAATAAGTTACTTTAAAGTTAGAAAAAGAAGGTTTGTTATTTGCGTAGGCACTTTCAAAATTGTTAAATTCATATTTTTCAAATTAACAGTTTTTTTATTTAAATTAAATTTAAGTTTTTTGTTGCCCTGTATAAACTTTTTTATTTCAATATCGTAAAAGCATTTCCAAGATCGTCTCTTAGATGAAATTTAGCAAAAATTTCATCGTTTTTTAAAATCACCCTGTATATTAAAATCTATGGGATCGCGAAAACCGCGGCCCGTTGGGTCGATTCTACAACAAATCACCCGTAATAAGTAGGAAAGCGCATCGCGATATCTTTTTTAGTTTCTGAGATATGTCCTTTAAATTTGAACCAGATATTTCGTTGGTGCACTTTATGTGTCCAGCAGTGTATATAGACTATTTAAAATTTACTGATGACTTCTATTAGGTAGACATAGCTAGAGGCTTCCTTTACAAAATTTAATTACTTCTTCCTGGTTCCCTGTCGGTTCAAAACAATATTTTTTCAACAAAACGTACTTTCAGTTCATCAAGGGATCCAAAAAAACATATAAAATGCATGGTGTTACGTAAGAAAATCAAAACGTAGTATCAATACCTGACAAGCGATAGATCTGACAACGTCGCAGATATCACCAACGAATATAAAACCATTTTTTACCCTTACGTCTCAAATGTAAAGCATTTTAATTCAGGAACTTCAGGAGAAAACGCCCTACTTTTGTGCGCCACACAGTGATTCAGATTGTAATTCTTGCTGGACAATTTTTTTTGCTGTTAGCTAACTTATTGGATAAAATTATTTTTACATGTTATTTTAAAGCATTTCTGCAATTAACGCGGGGTATATTTTCAATAAGAAATTAAGATATAGATTCTATATACAGGGTGATTCAGAATCGGTCCATAATTTTATTCTTGACCTTTGCAACTAAAGTAAAAGAAGCTAAACTGAGCGTAAATTAATACATTTTATAGATTTTATTGACTTAAATTAGTTAACTGCATAAAATTATTATAATAATTATAATTAATTATATTATAATAATATAATTAACCAGAGGTACAGGGTGTATCAAAAATTACTAACAGTGTATTTTAACACGTGTCGCGATGTAAAAATTTAAAAAGTCCAAGTACTATGCTATACATACAAGTGTTATTATAACGTTTTTAGTCAGCTATGAGCGAGTTTATACAGGGTAGTCGTTTAGAAACTTCCCACCCCGGATATTTCGAAATTTAAAAATTTGCCAATACTTTACTTTCTTATTATGAATGTATTAGGATGAGAATTACTGATTATAGGTACTATAACATAATTTTCATACTAACAAAAATAAACATCTTTAAAAAGTAACGCTGAACAAAAAACGGATAAAATCTAATCTAAATAATATTTTAATTAACACTTAACAGTTTTTTTTTTAATTTAGTTTTGTTTTTAATTCTTATGATCTTATCGCTAGATACTTAAAAAAAATTAAAACTGGGAATCTGAGTCGTCAGAAGCATCGCTGCAGCTGTCATAACCTACATTTTTGTCAGGTGGCTTAAGCAAATTTATCACATCTCTATTGATAATATCTTTTTGTTTGGGTGGCAAAGTTCTAATACTGGATATTAATGGATCCGAGGATACTAACAGAATATTTAAGAGGTCTTGATGCGTACTGATTCGCGAAATTTTACGAGTGTTATGTTCTCGGTAATAACGGATTTCTTTATAACGAGCTTCTTGGGCGTCCGATTTTTTTGATTCAAATCGTTGCTTATAATTACTGTAACTTCCACTACCATCTGCCCCCCACTTGAAATCCATTTGCAACTCTTTTAGGCTATTTTCGGCAGAGCAATCAAAAGTTGACAAAAACACATCTCTCTGAACTGCACTGATCCGTTCAATTGTGTGGTTTAATAGACTCTGTAAATTAATTTCGGCAGATTTTTCTGTTATGGATATATGGTTCTGAGCAGGATAGCAACTTTTTTTAGATTCAATAATTTTGTGGTAGCTTGGATAAAGATTACTAAGCCCTTTCTTTTTTGCTGATGTTCTTAATCCGATGTATTGATGACGTGTCAATTTTAAAGAAATAAACAACGCTAAAGCTTCATCAAGGGTATAAGACTGGTTTTGCTTCTCACTATTTTTCATCGTTTTTTTAAGTTGTGCAGCTCTGTTTGGAGAATACGCTATTTAATGAAAGACACTTGCTACGTTTCTATGTCCGTCTGATCGAAGCTTCATTTCAGTGGCCATATAAAGTTCATTTTGACTGTTTTTTTTTTACTAAATTTTTCACTCTGCGCCTCTGGGTACGATTACTCGCTTGGGAAAAAGCTATTTTTGGCCGACTAGGCTTTTTAATTGTCGAAAAGTTTAGTTCTCCTTCAAGCCATTCTTCATTTTTTGCAACAAAATATGATAAAAATATTCGGCTTTCTTTCCATTTTTTCAGAAGCAGAATAGAGAAACTTTTTAGCTTACCCTGTATATTTTTTAAATTTTCATCATTGATGTCTTTATCTTTAATATGTTCTTTTACGAAATGCATTAATTTCGCTTGCGACTATGATGTTGTAGGTTGGAATTTATCGCCTTGTTTCAGCACATTAAACAAAACAGCTCGTTTAATGGATACGCGTCTCTCTAAAAAAGAGGTGAATACTCATTAAAAGGCAAAAAGAGGCAAGCAAATCGAACATCATACCTTAGCAAAGATACCAAGAAACGTTTTTTAACTAATCATATTTAATAACTTTTGATAACTTGAAAGCGCAAGCCTTCACATTTTTCAATTTAAACATATATTGCAGAGCACGCTATATGTAAAAAATTTAAGTAAATACCTGGCAAAATCACATCCATTTTCCAAAAATTCAGTAACTTTTTACCAGGACACACTCAAGCACGCAACAACTAACATTTAGCAACAAATAATTGCTTATCTCGCGCCGGCCGCGGCCTGCTGAATTTGACTAGTAAAGATTATTTTATATATTTTTTTGTAATGATTTAAGTTGACTGGGTATTGTTCTTTATTATTTTAGTTATTATTATTAAAAATTACTTCTGTCCAGCTAAAAATACCTGTGGAATCACCGTGCGCCACTCTATATTTTTAAGTTTCATATCTTACTATTTATATTGTTTTTTCTACTAATTAAATATACCTTATATACATTCAGCCATTACGTTTATATTTAGTTGTTACCTCTTGTTTACTAATTTGCTCTGTAAATGGATAACAGTTAGGCAACTAAATAAATCAATTAATAAATTAATTAACCATAGTATACAGTATACCAGCATTTACATCAGTTTTTGTTAAAAATACTCTATGACAAGTTTTAACCAGAGGTAAAAGTGGCATGTGGAAAATGAGGTATATTGAAAAATTACCTCCTTCATTCGATGGGGTAACGCAAACTTTGCAACAAGAAATTGTGTCAAGGATAACAAATGTTGCGTTTGCATGCTGCGAATTTAATTAAAATATTAAATATTAATTAATGAACCTGATTAAAAAAAACAACTTGTATAAGTCTGTAAACATGCATGGTGCATTTTCGATATGGAGTAGGTTTAAGATCTTTATCAGATTATTAAATTTATAAAGAAAAAACATTTCCTTTGCTCACGTTCTAGGTTCCAGTATTTGCATACATTGAATATAAATCCTCACTTAAATTAAAATATAGTTTTCCGCCGAACCGTAGTTGTACAAAAATAAGCAAACAATTGGCACATTACTGTTGCATCGATATAAACTACAAAGTTGGAAAGTGTGATGATTTAAATAAAGCATTCAAATGACCAACAATACTAATAGTCCAGTAGATTTAGTCAAAATATCGAAAAAAACCCGGTGAAAAATACCGTTGAGTTAAAATATGGTGTAGATGCTCTATAAAGTGTGCTGAACAACATATCAGAAGTCCCTTAACCTAGCATGTGCGCGTTGTGGGTATTTCACTCCTGTTTTCATAGAAACTATATCAAGTGCTCAATAGTCTACAAATTTCTCCTTTTCACTCCCGTGGGGGTCCATACCATACAGTAAGGACAAAGTCCGTCGCTCCTTATTAAACTTTTGAACCGCTCGGCATATTGCAACGAAATTTGGAACAATAATATATGAGCAAATTTTCTATTTTTTCTAAAATGAGAGATTTAAATGTCAAGAAGATAGCTGGGAGCAGTTTTGGAATTTTTTTTGTGGAAAGAGGGCCGAGTGATACCTCGTTTTAAAGGTCTTTTTAACTTGAATTCAACCCCCGATTTTCAAAACATTTGATTTCTTAAATAATGACCAATAACAACGATTCGTAATGGAATCATTACTATACTTATACATTTTTTTTTAAGTTACCAACGTCAATACTCGCACTAACAGTATAACTATTAATAAAAAACTGATAATAAAAGAAAAAACGTTAAATTTTCATTTTAAAAGATGTTGTAAATCTCCGCCTTTCACCTCTTGACAAATGAACATCCTGTTAATTCCGGGGTTTATTCCTGCACTCACGTCGATGACCCATTCAGGCAGTGTGTCCAGAGAATCCGCCACTCTGTCGGACCTCGGCGACCAATCCGTCTATCCGGATCAGTTGCATCCAAGTAATTTTTAGTGTCTCTAAAATAACGTGTCGGGGCACCGTCCTGTTGAAACGAAATGCCAAAGTGGAACTCACGTGAGTTTTGAACAATAACATCAACAATAAGTAGCGTGATGGTATCCTGCAGAATTCGAATTTCCTTCCAAAAATATGGGACCTATGATATGGTCACCCAAAATACCCGCCCAAAACAGGTATATTTTGGGCAAACTGGGTATGTCCTCTGCGAAACACATGAGAGTTTTCATCACTCCAATATCTACAATTTTGTGTGTTGACTTTTCCATTCAGTTAAAAGGTGCTCTTATTCCTAAAGCAAATATGGCTCAGATAATTGGGATTTGCCGTGATCCTTTCTGCTATATTTTCGCAAAACACTTCTCATTTTGTAGGAATAAAATTTATTGGATTTTAAAATGTTCTTAACTAACGAACGCAAAATATTGCATGTCTCAGCTAGTTGCTTAGAAAATTGTCTAGAATTTACGACCATTTCAGCTAAGACCTGAAATATCACGTTTTTGTTAATTTTTGAACTTCCAGTTCTTAGGACATCTTTTAGTCATTATTACCTGAAATTTTGACAATAAATTCTGAAAGTATTTCCTGCATATTAAATGTTTCGGAAACTTTTAAAACACTTAAAAACTACATATGAAATATTAGAAAACCAAAGCAACGACAGTTCATTGTTGCACTTGGTAGGAAAAAGTGCAGCACGATATCCACCTATCAGAAAATCAAATTTAAAATTATCATTGGTCATCATTTGATAACTGATGAATCAAATGTTTTCGAAATAAGGGTTTGAATTAAGAATAAAAAGACGTTTAAAACGACGTTTCACTTGACTCTATTTCCCTAAAAAAAATCGAAACTGCAAAAGCGCAATCAAGAACGTCACATTTGAAAAGGATAAAGGGTTAAATAGGTATCCTATTCTGTGTTTTCATTAATTTAATTTAATTTTTATAAAAGATGCTATTTAAAAAAGCTCTTTTCGGAACTTATGAAATGTACCTATAAGATCAGTAGGCAAAACAATCGTCAGATTTCTATTATGACTTTAAAAATGGCTTTATTGACACACCTGGTCTTAACCCGGGGCAGATTCATGTAACATAATATTTAAATTTTGAATATAAGAGGAGTATGTCTAATATATCTAAATATGGAAACTAAATATAATGCTTTTTTACTTAAAAAATTAAACCTTCCCAATACGTGATTAAAAAATGTACCTTAAATGGTGCTTGCCTGTGCTTATAATGTTTTATTCATACGCGTATATATATATATATATATATATATATATATATATATATATATATATATATATATATATATATATATATATATATATATATATATATATATATATATATATATGTAGGTATCGAGAGGACCAAGTTGGTTTTGTGTACCATTCCGTTTTAATTTTATTTCCTATATGATGTAATGTTAGGTCTAAAAAATTGATTTTGTTGTTCTCTTCGCTTTCAGTAGTAAACTGTAGTCTTTTATGGTATTGATTAAATTGCCTTAAAATAATTTCTGTTTGGCCAGATGGGATTGCAGAAATTATTTTAAAGCAATTTAATCAATACCATAAAAGACTACAATTTACTACTGAAAGCGAAGAGAACAACAAAATCAATTTTTTAGACCTAACATTACATCAGATAGGAAATAAAATTAAAACGGAATGGTACACAAAACAAACTTGGTCCTCTCGATACCTAAATTTCAGCTCTTGCCACCCAATGGCCCAAAAAAAATCTGTAATTATTGGTCTGGCAGATCGGGCAATTAAGCTGTCCGACTCTGAATTCAGAGAACGAGCAATTAAAAAGGCTAAAGCAGCATTAAATCTAAATCAGTACCCTAAAAAATTAGTAAATAAATTATTCAAAAGCAGAATACATAAATATTACAATTACATCAAATCTGCCTAAAACAAAATACATTTCTCTGCCTTTCATAAATGGTTTATCCCAGCAATTTCAAAACCTTTTTAGAAAATATAACATTACGACAAGGCACAAAGCCTATAACTTATTATCAAAGAACTTCAGTAACTTAAAATCGAAAACGCCAATTAATAAAAAAAGCAATATAGTCTATCAGATCCCTTGCAATAATTGTAACGGTGTTTATATTGGACAAACAAGCCAATACTTAGAAAATAGACTTAAAAGTCACAAGTATGATAAAAAGAACAGCACCGCATTAACACACCATGAGAAGTCCAAAAAACATACTTTCAACTACGTAAAAGTGAAAGTATTAAAATCCGAACCTCAGTTGAAAAAAAAAGAATTTTTTGAGATAGCTGAAATTCAAAAAAACAAAAACGCCATAAATGACAAAAAAGACATAAACAACCTAATAAATTATATATATCTTTACTGTAATAGTATCGCTCAGTCGCTTGTAATTTGTCTGTAATAAACGTCCACAATAGTTTTAAAATATAAATTAAATATGTGTAGTATACGTCAGATATGTGGATTATATGTACTTTTTAATTCAACTAATTTACGTTCTATGGTAAGTACTATATTTTTAATATTTTATAAACTGATAAAAAAATAGTGCTAAACAAAATTTTAGGTTTGAAAAAGATCAAAACTATGGTCGAAACGTCACCTTAGAAATAAAAAATATATGTTTAAAAATATGTACTAATTTAGTTGTTAATATATTGACCTCAAACCAAGAAAAATTAGAATAAATATATAACGAAAAAAAGGTCAAAGAACAAAAAGCAAAAAAAAAAAAAAAAAAAAATATATATATATATATATATATATATATATATATATATATATATATATATATATATATATATATATATACACATATATATTTGCGCTATTATTTTTACATGCAATTTATAATATATCGGAATATTGAAAATTAATCTTTTGTTTTAACCTCAAAAGTTACATTTTCTCAGTAATTTGCCGTGTTTCACCAGCCACGATTAAACAAATTAGCTTTTTGTAGAAAGTTTATTAATGAAAAATTATACGATTTATGAGACAGTAGGTAGGAGAAGTAATATTACTATGTAAGCTTTAAATTACCGGCTTCGTTTTCAATATATTTCTGTTCTTCAAGTTGAAAAATGCAGGTTAATAACAAGTGCGAAATAAAATCAAAATTCATTAAACATGTCGCAATATAAATAAATCCCAGAACTTCAAAACAAATGTTCCAATACTCTTGACGTTGAAAATGTAAAATTTAGTTTATTAAATAATTTGCTTAATTGCTAAGTGAATTTTAATATGTTAGACAATTATATTTAAATTAAAACTCTCCCCAATATTTTCTATTTGGTCCGTCCCTGGATGTTATTGGATAAATAAATGTAAAGTCTAATACTTAAAATTAGTCAAAGAAACACATCTTTAGTTATTATTACCATGTAATTAAACAACACCCCATATT
>JAUTXW010000592.1:175000-226318 GCA_030620095.1 Kuschelorhynchus macadamiae
GCAACAATTATTAGCACTTTATTTCACACCAATTTTCTTCGAAAAACGTGAATTTATGGCGTCATTGCCGTCTTCCATGTATACATACACTGACCGGCCATTTGCATTTTGTATTTAAAGCAGAGTTGCCACAGTTACTTGGCGTTGCCAAAAGTCGCAAATGACACGAAGTTTGGGAAATAAATACTACTTTTTAATTCCAAGATTCGCCGCATTTATAAATATTTGTTTTTACTTTTCTTGTAAGGGAAAGTATTGTAATCTTAAAAAAATACCCTCCGAGATTTTTTTCAGATCTTTACATTTCAGGGTCCTTAGATATTTTTAATAAAAAGTAGACCTTTACAATTCATCCAAAATTTTGAAGAAAAATTAGCTGTGAAATGGTTATGAACTGGTAAAATATTAATACACCCATCTTTCTATTCTTGATAACAAGGATGCAGATTTGTGTGTCTGAGCCATATTATTCTGGAAAAATATGTTATGTCCATATTGGCCCAACGAAGGTACTACGTTGATTAAAAAACATCGAACGGATAGAAATTTATAAGAGGTTATATATTATATTGGTTCTATATTGGCCCAAAAGTGGCATTATATATCGAACATATTTTTTTTGCCAATACAACACCTACATAGGCTAAACAATTTTTATATTTGCCTGACTGATAAAAAATTGGGCCTGTATGGGTCCAAAAGTGGCATTATATATCGAAACATATATTTTTTACCTACACAGGCTAAAAAACTTCTATATTGACCCCACTTGTAAATATTGGGTCAACAGTGCATTAGGCTAGGACCAATATTTTGTGCTACAGGGATAGCTAAAAAACTACTTAAGCGATTAAAATTTTGGTCAAAAATTAAGAGTGATACGGAGATGACCTGATAACAATTTGTTTAAAATCCAATACGGCAAAACAAAATGGCAGCCTATTCAAATGTAAAAAAAAATGATTACTAAAAAACTACTTATCCAATTTATCTCAAATACTGTACAAAAATCGAATATTATATAGGAATCAACTGGTAAAATTTTGGATATGAGTCCAAGATAGTGGAACAGAATGAAGGCTTAATAAAATATTTAAAAATTCAGCCTGAAAAAACTATTTATTAAACTGATTTCAAATTGTGAATCATAACTAACTGTATAGGGTATAGAGACGAACTAGTAAAACTGCAGTGGTACTATTTCAAGATAGTGGAACAAATGGCGGTCAGATAAAATGTTTGTAATCGTGAAAAATCACCCCCTCAGGTTTTACATATCTTCTTGTTTTTAGCGTCCTTAGATGTCAAAAAATATATTTTATCAATTCCATAGGTCGTCTGTCTGTCGGTTCATAGCTTCAAAACTACTTGTCAGATTGACGTCTAATTTTAGTCAAAAATTAAGGGTCTTATGGGGATGTACTTGGTAAAAATGTGGTATGCTGGAACAAGATGGCGGTCTGATGTCCCTTGCCGGCACAAATACCACGGTAGAAGAATGGCTTCTTGGTTCCGAAACAAACAGAGCGTCATATTTTGCTCGTTTCTTGACACAATGGTGACGGAGTAATTCCTCATCTAGAGTTCTTTCGTATAATTTTTTACGACTAAGAACCAGCACAGAAATTGATATTTGTGTTTTCTTCTTTCTTTGTTCCCGGAAAAATTCATTTGCAACACAACATAGTTACTGATTATATTGATAGCTAATTAAAGTTGTGTTAAAGTAGTTTTGTGTAATCCCGTGTTTCACAAAACCTACATATATTTATTCCTTGTCAAAGTAAAAACGATGGAAAAGAAATACGATACGGGGCCAAAATTTGTTTGTAATGAATTCCGGAACAATAAATCAATCATCCGTGTTTCCGTCGACAAAATAAACAATTATTTACGGCAAATAAAAAAATGAATAATTTTTCGCATTCTGGCACGCAGAAATCCTGTAGTAGAATTAATTAAAGGGCGCAATACTGATTTCATTAGCATACAATAAAGGCAGATTTTTGTAAATATGTCGGGGTCTATAGTATAAATATTATTTTAGCGGAAAACAATGAAATATCTATTTACATATCAAAGGAAAAAAGGCCTCTGTTCCTTCCTCCGTGTTGGGCATTTTACTCTATAGAAAGGTATATACCTTTTTCTTCTACCTTTTGTACAAATGGTCAAGAAATGACTTTTTTCTCTAGAAGTTTAAGTTAATAGTCCGATCGTCTCGCCTTGATTAGCATTACTAAGGAGTGTTGTTATTTACAATGTAACGGAACAGACTATACCAATAGAACAGAGTATCTAAATTCCTAATTTATTTTTTCTCTTGACAAATAATAAACATGAGTATTTCAAAGAAGTCGTTAAAGTAAAGCTATATAATATTAGTTTTGAGAGTTTTTAAAATCTAAACAAAACAATAAATATTATTTATCTCAAACGCTATCTTCTAGACTGTATAAACAGTTTTATGTAAAGATAAACCTTCTCAAGTGGTTATGCCTTTCTTTCGTGAGTTCATGGTCCCATATGGACCTGTGGCGTAGATCATTTAAGTTAAGTATTGTGATAGGGTTGCCCGCTATGTCTCAAATAAATAAATAAAATAAATAAATACTTTTAAATATAATAAATAACCGCTTTATAATCCCGTTACAACAACATGGTGAGTGACAGTGAGTGATGGATTTAAAATATTAAAAATATCAAAAAAAGGTGGACTCCAAAACTAAGGACAGTACTCCACGAGATACGAGAAAGATAAAAAACGGATGCAAGAAAATCACTGAAAACGCCGTTCTGGTATATTTATCAAGAAGATCTGAAACTTTAAAGCCATCAAACCTTTAGAGCAGATAGAACGTATTATCAAAAGACGACATCAATAATTTCATTAGGCAGGCTTTTGGTGAATATTATTTATATATGAAGTCAAGAAAACAACTATTAAAAATATACAAATTTTAGGACTGGGGGTATTTTTAGGTAAAAAAAATAAATTTGCAAATTAGTATTAGGAACTTAAACTAAATTTAATTTATAACATATTTTAATCAGGTGGTGTTATTTTTTGGTATATGTGAAGTATGTCGTTGAGATGAGATGGTGAATATGATGGTAGATGACGTTCAAGATATAGACCATGTATTTTTAGTTAATGTTCGTGACTACGAAAGGAAGGAAACGTTTATTATTACTGCTGAGACTATGGAAGGCGTTCCTTCGGTTAATTGTTGTGAGAAAACATGTTTCTACTAGACATAAAAACGCAAAACTTTAACGTTTTTTTTCTTCAATATACAGCTAGAAAATGTAGAATACAAGAATTCAGTTGCAAAATTCCCATTTGAAACTGCAAGCTTCTTAAAATTAGAAAATCCAAAGAACTATACGGGCCATAGTTTTCATCGAACGTCTGCTACCTTGCTTGTAAATGTAGGGATGACCTCTTGACCGTAAAAAAGCATGGAAGATGGAATTCATCAACTGTTGCTGAAGGATACATTGCATCATTGAATCATCAGAACATGAAAATTTAAAGAAAAAATACATGAATATTTATATAATTAGGTGTAATTATATTTTTAAAAAATATAAAAAGGTCTGGAAAATTTCTAATTACTAGCCACAAGCTTTGACTACTTAAAATTATTAAAATATGTTTATTAAAGGTAAACGTTTGACCTTATTTATTTTTATAGACTTCAGTATATTCAATTTAGAACCATATTTTCTGTGAATAAAATCTTAAAATTTTTATCAAAGGTATAGCCGGCCTCAATGACGTGGTTTACATAATTGGATTCGGTTTTCCCCTTGATGAAACATAGTGGTCATCTATTCTTTTACCAAAATATCTGCCTGTTTGGCCTATAAACGTTTTGTCACTATCTCTACAATTTAGTTGGTATAGACCTGATTGTTCACGTTTATCAGAGTTTGTTTTATTTTTTGTATATATTATTTAAGTATATTAATATTAATAATTTGGTATGTCCGGCTGGTAGAGGAAGGGGAAAAATTTCCTTTTTGCCGAGAGGGAAAGTAAATGTTTCCTCTAATCGAAAGAAAAACCTCATTTTCTGCCCTTATTCAGGGGCTGAAATCATTGGTTTCTAAGGTGGTAGTAGAAAAAATTATTAGAATATGAGAGTATCATAAGATGGAAAAGCCGTGGAGAAACTTTTCTGCCACACGTAGATTTGGCAGTCAATTCAATTCCTGCATTAGCTGTTAAGAATGTTTATTCAAGCCCTACAAGGACCCCTACGCATTCTACAAAGTTTTCACATCAAATTAATTTGCATAGTATGAGACCTTTCTTTTACCCACTGTAAAAATACTAATAGGCAAACAATTGCCTAAATTCTACTTCTATATTAAAATGGGTTGGTCTTATAAAAATTTGCCTTTATTAAATATTGTAGATATTTTTAAACCTTATCTTTTATAATGCGTCTGGTTTAAAAGTGTTAATTAGAAAATCGGCTTAAAAATGAAGTTTGCTTGCAAATGTTAATAACAAGCAATTAACAATACTGAAACTTCGTTCAAATCTAGTTTCTGTGGTGCCAAATATGGTTGCAAACTATCAACCAACCAAGTGACTATTTGTTTATTCCGGGAGGCATTATTTCATGCCTAAATATTTATTAACTTGTTTATAATTTCAAGGGGTATAAAATTTAAATATTAACACCTAGATAACGTTTTTATATAACCAGTATAATGTAAGAAATGAAAATGAAACTAGATACGGATTATTTTTTTTTTGACGGACCGAATTGTTTTAACCCCAATGTATTAACACAGCACAAAAAACTGTTTTGTGTATTAAAATATCTGTATTAATGCAAACTAATCAATTATTTATCTATGATTAAAATCAGCAACACTACTTTATATACCCTCTTATAACAGACAATATAAAACTCTATTGTCATATCAGAAAGACACTGTTCAAAGACAAGCCGTTGAACACTGACTTGACAACCCTGTTTGAAGTGGCCTGTTAAGTAATATTAAAAAATAGCTTGAAAATAAAAGATTGAAAAGGTGCAAAAACCTGTGTAATGTCAATAAACTACACCAATTGTGAAAAGCAACATAAATATTTGGATGTGATTTAAAAAAAAAAGTCTAATAGATGTATTTTACTGTTTAAGTAAAAAAACGACACTAATAATTAGTGTCGAAGTCCAAGGTTGCCAAGTCAATCTTCAATGGCTTGTCTTTGAACAGTATCTTTCTCTCGCTACGACGTCAATTTTAGATTTGTAATCAGTTCCTATTGGTTGTTTTTCTGTTTTTACAAGTTTACAATTTATACTATATCTAAATTTCGATTTTGGTTATACTTATTACTATTTTTAATAACTCATCTTTTATAAATAAAGACTTCAATTTTTAGCATACATTTTTTTTGAACAGTTATGGTTGCTTAAATTCCGTGCAGATTTGGCAACTCCGTCGATTGTCAATTTTCTTTTTGTTTTCATCATGTCTACACAAACTATGGCTGCTTTTTAAGCAATAAATAAAACAAATTTAAATGTAATTTGGTATTCGTCAACTTTTGTTTTGATTTTGTTACATCTAAAAAGTTTTGAGTACATTTATTTTAGAACCATGTATCTTTCTGCCTGTTCATTGTCGAGTAAGTATATCGTTTGATTCAACCTTCTTCTTTTATTTCCGACTTTATAACCTTTTCCACCATCTTTATTATTGAAGGGTTTTGTTACTCGATGTTCTTATTCGTAGGTACCATTGATGACGACTAGTTAGTCGATAGCGCTTTGCTATAATTTTGGATATTATACACGTTCTACGTACAAACCTTTTTATTTCATTCAACAAAATGTGCATTAATGCATGCTCATGGCGTATGAAGTATGGAAAAAATGGTAAAAGTATAATGTTAATACACTATGACCTTAAAATCAAGTATCCATGAGTGGACACTTTGCCAAGTAATTTCTAAACGGTACAAAATATCTAATAAATATAAGAGAACAAAAAGTTATAGAACAGAATAACGAATTTAAATTTGTTTTAAAAATGGCCAGTGACGTCACGATAAAAACTTCAGGGGGATAAAAGTCGTCCCGACCTGGGAAAAAGCAACACCCTCAACATGTATTATAGCCATTTCGAATGTATCGCCCTTGTCATTCAGTGGATCAAATTTGAATGATTTATCTCTAGAAATTCACGAGGTCCATTTATAGAAAATAAAAAAATTCAAATTTTAACACTGTGTATCTCAAAAACGAAGGCTTTGCGGACACTTTGCTTTGCCCTAAATCGACCTAAAAATTAGGTTCTGCATTTTTAGTCATCGATTGAATAACACTCTTTTGGAATGAAAAATAAATACCCAATATCAAGATTAATAAAACGGTTAGAGCAAGAATGAAAAAATCGTTATGGTAAAAGAGTCTGTAGTTCACAAAAGTTTAATCACAGCCTGTATATCGTAATTGTATTACCTCTGACATCAGGTCGAAACCAAATTGTAGAATCTATAGAATATATTAAGTCAGTGTTTGGTAAATTTTAGCTAACTTCTGTTACACCCTGTATCTATACTTCTTTTTTATGATAATTGTATAACAACTAATCATAAATTAGGTGATGAAGATTTGTTTTGTATACGGGTTATTAAGGTAACGCTCCACTTACATGAAGATGTCAAAGTTTTCGTAGCAAGCCTTATTTCTTTTTATAAAGTGCAGGTAGTACCACCCGGTGTTGGGTCAATTTATGCGTTTTGCCTCTTGTTATCCGTTCATAAACAGTGAAAATTTTATTTTACCAAAATAAAAATTATACATAATATGTAGACAATATATATATATATATATATATATATATATATATATAGATAAAATAATTATTATTATATATTATTATACAACAATTAAATTATAATAGGTTTTATTCTTCATCATCTGAGAAACTGTCATCTCCTCCTGACATTATAGTTAAAAGGTCGACCGTCTGATCGATTAGGTTGCCAAGATCCCACTTTTTCTGCTCCTGTTTAATCACATGCTGGATTGCTTTTCGCCTGTTCTCTGGTATCACTTTCTTAATTGCTTAATCAAGCAGTGTCTTAACCTATTGCATTTTAAATGTCGTATTTTGTCTTTCTACAAATCCTTTCACTTACGTCCATATAAGTTCTATAGGATTTAGTTCGCAATGATGTAGCGGTAAGCGCAGCACAGTTACATTATATTTTTGTGCTATGTCTTCCACGGCATATTTCATAAAACGATTTTTGTGTAAATTTGCTGTGGCTAGTAGTTCTTTCTTTATCAAATTGGGTACAAACTCAATACATTTGGTAGTTAGCCAGTCGACAATTTTTTGTTTTCTTCAATATGGAGTTGATGTCTTCTCTATGCGCCGTGGATGATAGCTTGCGTTAACCATAACCACTGCCCAATCGGCCAGAAGATATTTTATCATTTCACCAAAATAGTCTTCGAAAACATCCGAATTAATGTCCTCATAGTAATCTCCCTTCCGGCGCGACTGAAAAGTTGGCAAATCTTTTTTCCCAAAAATTCTTTTACTCCTTGCGGGACTGCTTTATATTTCTTTTTAAAGAGGTCCATAAGAGTTTTCTAGTTATCAAAGGAATACTGTCATCTTGGTCAAGCTCCATCAAAATTTTATCTAGAGTAAGTATTTCTTTTTTAAAATGAAAAGAGTGAACTTTTCTTTGACTTACACATTTGGTGTTTTCATCAAGGACGTTTACTGGTCTTCCTGGAATTTTCTTGGAAGGTTCAATCCAATCATTTGGAAACATCTTTCAATAATTTCTTGTACAGTAAAACTAGGGTAACCCTATTTTATGTAATCGTGTATATTTAAAATAACAATTTTTTCACTCACTGGAAAGTTATTAGAGCATCTTTTCGTTGGAGTCAATGTCGCCATCTTATTAATATTCTTAAAATACTGTTAACAGAATGTTTAAAACACAGTTAAGAACTGTCTGTGTGTCTTATTACTTGCCTCCGTTAAGTACTAGCCTATTATGTATGCATTGAGTAATAAACGTAATCTATAGAGTAAGGAAACCTCATTAGGTATGCAAAAGTACAGGGATTTAAAATGATCTTTATTATTATTTTTTCTATAAAGAAAGTTTACCTACGTCTATGGACGATTCCGAAATTCATCCAAATCGGACGAAATTTCCCATTTTATTACTCTATACATTTCTGAAACAGACTATAGATTTGTTTGAGATAATCTTGATCAGAAGCAAAAAAAATAAAAAAAGTTAATAAACTTTTGCAGAAATGTAGGGGTTTTATTTCACGCCCTCCATGTACTATTTTTTATGCTCATGTAGAAACACGCAAGTAGAAACACATACACAATAGATCGGACAAACGAACTCTACTAAAACCACATGTCGATATCGCGTTTCACAGTGGAATCTCAATCTCAAAACTTTGATTAAAAAAATCTTTGTAAAATATCATTATTTAAATACAGTAAAACAATTGGTACAGACATTTTTCTTATAGGATGTCATAAATGATTTTAGCACTATTTTCCTGTCCCCTATATAAGGTTAATAAATTCACCTTTCAAACATTATTTAGGGCCAAACAATAAATATAATTCCAACGAAAGTTCGTTGCTTTTAAAACGCAATAAAAGCCTCACTAATGTCCTTTGGGTTAATTTTATAAATTTTAGATGTGACTTCGAGTCAGATAACATGAAAATTCAATGCAATTTAGAAAAGTGCCGGTTAATACCACGCTTCTTTTACGTTTTTGTTAATTTAGGGTCCAATAGACTCGTCTAAAAACCTTTATTTTCTCCTTGCTGATTGGATTAGTACGTTGTCGGGACAGGAATTAAAATTTGTCCACGGGCGTTTTAGGAATTTCTCTTCGTTGAATTTTGACAGATCACCCTTGATTAGTTTAATTAGTTCTTAAAAAATGCATAACTGGAATTTAAAATTCAAAAACGTAATCGTTGAATTTAATCTACTAACGGCTGTTGCCTTAACAAAAATAAAGCTATGGCTTTTCATCTAAAAGTATGACATTTAAATTGTTGTAAGACTTTTAGTTGATATGAAAAGGGGGTATTTACAGTATATTTTATTTTCATTATCCAACATTGCACCATCAAATTAGCCCAAAAAAGTAAGTTTAGAAGTTGGGGAAGTTCATTTAATTTACTTAATATAATAATAATTAATACACCGTTTTTTTTGACGTACCGTGTATATGACGAAATAAATAAATATTGTAGCTCTATTCTATCCGCATATATATTTCAACTTCTATTTATGAAGATATTAATTTTCACCATTGAGAGACCGGGTCGCATCTGGTGATTAAAAATGACTTAATCTTTTGAATTTTTGGTACTGCATTGTCGAAGATGTTAATCAAAAAATTCAACTGCATAATAAAATATAGAAAAAATATAATTACAAAACGAAACAAATATTGTGATGTGATATTGCCGGAAAACGGTGTCGGGTGCAACTACTTTTAAATTCTTTTACTACACAATTTTTATCTGTGTAAAGATATTTCATTAAAAACATCTTTTTTTTATCGCTCAGACATTTTTAAAGATAAAAGGTTATCAATTTCCAAAAATTGACTCGATGATTTCTGATTGATATTTTAAATAAATAAATAAATATAGCCTTTAATAATGATAAAAAAAATTCAAAAGAAATTACAGAGACAAAAATTGCATGAAATCACAACACCCCTGACCAAGTTTAACAAATTAATGCTATTCTACTTAACCAGAAATGCGACTATCCTGCATAAAACTTTAAAACTTTATACATTTTAATAATATTGAAGTACACTAATTTATAATAAGGTGGCACAAGTATTATGTAAATGTATTAATTTTGGCAGTGCCAAGGTGCAAAAAATGAGAAAAGAGCGGACTAAAAGAGAAAGATGAAACATAATAACACAACAAAAAAAAAATAAAACAGTTCCATGTTCAGAATCACTGGCATTCAAAGTTAAATATTTTGGTTTACTAACAGGAAATACTTAAGTTTTTATTTGAATTTATTAAAATTAAGACGTCTAAATTCATCAGGCAGTCGGCTGAGTAGTGACGCTGCATTATAGACAAAAGATGTTTTAAAAAATACTGTTCGGAGACGAGGCATAGTATATTCGTGTTTAAATCTTACATTGACAGAAGGTCTGCAGAAATAACTGCTGGAGGTAGGATTGTTTAGAAGGTTGAAAACAAGATGGTGCCCCATCTATTAACCATTCTTAACCAATTTAATTCATTTACTTTGTGCGAAATATATCCCTTTCGGCTCATGTTAAAAATGAGGCGACAGCAAGAATTTTGAATTTACAATAATTAAATTGTGAGAGTACTAAAGACTTTCTAAGCATCTTTCTGAATGTGAAAACTGTTTCTTATATAACTTGTCCCGTAGAACTCAATTCCGCCTTCGGAATTAGTATACATGGTCAAGTCAAAAAGTTATCGGACCCTAATTTATATTTTAAATAGAACACCCTGTATATTTATAGACTATAAAGTTTGTCTTTTTTTATCTTTAACAATAATAAACAATTGAGAGTTATATATTGCTGACGAATACTTGGATATCTTGCATATAGGTATCTTCTTATATAAAAATATATGTATAAAGTTTTTTGATAACAGTAAGTTTGTAAAAACAATTTTATAGCATAAATTAACAACACACAAAAAATAACATTATTAGAAAAAAGAAAAAACAAATTTTTAGAGGTGTTGTTTAAATTGACGACCATTTTCTCTACTGCAAAATTGGCACACCTGTAATTCTTTGAATAGCGTTAAAAAGAACCATTGGTCTCATTTGCAGATTTCAAAAGGCTAAATAAATTGCCTCTCGAAGTGCTGCTATGCCATCATATCGTATTTTACATACTTTATTTTGTATACAGCCCTATAAAAAATCCAAAATTGAGATATCTGGAGATCAAGGAGGCCATCTAATAGGTCCGTTGATACATATCCATCTTTAAGGAAAATTATTATCAAGAAATTTCTTTAAGAGCCTAGAGTTGTGACTTGGAGCACCAATTGGGCTAATGGAATATTTTCGGGCAGTTCTGGAACAACTTCCTCAAGGATTTTTAGATATCTACGGTACTGTAAGACCTCCTACAAAAATTCTATAATTTATATGTCTGCCCAAAATAAAACATGACACCCCAACGCGTCCTTGTTGCCTCAATGTTTCTACATGAGGACGAAAGTGTTGCTTCTATATATCCCAAAGTATCTATCTCTTTTCTTTTCCAGTTCTCTTTGTTGAATGTTTTAGGACGCGGGTGAACAAATGATCAGTCCTTTGCTTTTAGACTAGGAAATATCTCAAAAAAGGGTTGCCTTTTTTCTGGATATCTAACAAGCAAAAACCTATAATGATAATACAGATTTTCATAGTCATAGTAGCTTACTTACCTTTGGAAATATAAGTCCGAGGCTTCTTCAGAAGTTTCATTACTCTATATAAAACACACCAGCATATCATATTTCTCATAATTTTCATACGCTGCCATTATTCGAAGAAATTGATAGATATCATTTAAATAAAAATACCAAAAGAACGTTTATAACCTGCTTTATAAACCAAAAGTCGATCCAAAAACCGGTGACATATTTGACATTTATTTTTGTTTGTAGTCATAAACAATAGCCATAGCCTACTATTAAATTATGCATTTAATTTCAAGAAATTGTCATTTATTTGCATGTTTCTGAGAAGAAATGCATACTATTATATATTTTTAAAAACGTAAAATAAGACAAATTTTATGGTCTATAAATATACAGGGTGTTCCTTTAAAAAAATAAAATACGGTCCGATAACTTTTTGATCTGACCCTGTCTACTAATTCCGTAGGCGGAATTGAGTTCTATAGGAATAGCTATATCAATGTCTGAAATTGCAACATTTTCAATTTGGCCCTGTATCTTAAAAACTAAAAGAGCTATGAACATTTTGTTAACGGCATCTTTAGTTTACGAAAAAGTTGCACATGTCGCAAAAACTTCAACTTTCTACCTATAAAAATAACGTAGATATCCCACAAAAGTACTTAAAATGGGACACCCTTTACATACATAAAAAATATATAGGTTTGAATTGATAACCTGTTCCTTTTTTGAAGTCTGTTAATAAGTACTAATTTCAATTTAAGATGTTAAGTAAATGAAAAATATTCTAAACTCCCTTGCACATTGTAGTTCTAGAATCGATAGCATGTTGTGCAAAAAGCTAAGATTGATAGAAACGTCTAAGCACAATCATCTCAGGAAAAGTCGATTTTGTCCGTTATATAATTGAGTTTATAGACGCGGGTCACGTAATTGATTTAGCCTTTCTTTACGAGACAATTAAGCTACGGTTTCTAAGAAGGTAGACCGAGTTTTGTAGAAGTCCCTCTATGCTTTTAATACTAAGCATTTGTTATACATTTGGGATAAAAAGGATTCAAATAAATACAATTTCATATGCAACAGTTTATTAACGTCAACGTACCACAGAAGTATTTTACAATACAACTTCGTGCTTCTGGTGAGGACGAAAAAATGGCACTTTCACGACCAAGAGCATAGAAGTAAGATGAAAGCATGCATACATTTATTGATTGATGTTTCATTTGCAAAAACTACACTTTACATTAATTACAATTTAAAATATTTATGACAGGCAAAATTTCTCCTACTGATTAGCTCTAAGATATGACATCAATCTTTGTGCTGGTAACATTTGAATTGCCAAATCTGTGGTGCTGGAATTTATAATTTTTTTAGCTAGATGGATTTTATTTTGCACCGAATCCTCAATGTCTCCTTTTACTACAGTCGACGGACGCCAACCTCCATGCCTCTTTACAGCCAATAACTCCCCTATAGCATCGCCTGATAGAGTTACGGATAAACGACGAAGACAATGTCCGGTGTAGTACTCTGGGTTGGGCAACTCTATATCAGTACTATATTGTTTTTTTCCAAAGTTAAGTAGATCTTTCTTGTTGTGCATTGATTGTTTGCTGTTTTATATTTTCTTATTGTTGTCAAGAAAGTAATAGTTTCTTTACCATCATCTACTATAGAAAACGTTCTTGGGGTTTTAGTTTTTGTGTTTTGTTTTATAAAAATACATAATCAGTTTTATACAAAATACGTAAATCGGTAACTTCATTTACTTTTAAATTAGTCAACTCATCCCTTTTACAGGCCCCTGCGATTTCGAAGCTTACTATAACCTTATGCAGAAAATGGAGCTAATAAAGGCATACATGTATCTCTCTCTCTCTGATAACTAGTAGGATTTCTGCCTTTATTAGCTCCATCTTTGTCACCCGTTGCTGTCAAGCTAAAACATTGTGCATATGTGACGGCGCCAGTCCGTATATCCGTTATATTAATGGTAGTATTATAGTTATGAATCTCTTGTTAAATCTGCTAAACTAAAATATGAATTTTAACATAAAGAATGTTTTTTTAATATAAATAAAGATGGCAAGATCATGATGTATAAATTTATAAATGCCGGTCTGCAATAATAAACCGGCTCGAATACGGACTGCCCTGCGCTGGAGACTTTTCCAGAGACCAACCCTTGTTTCAGAAATCAGAAAAAAGGTCGACACCTAATTTGGCAAGAACTGCTCCCCAGCAGTTTCTTATTGGCCTAAACGCAATCGGTTGTCAAAGATGCACTCTGAGCTTTAACTAATAAATATTTCATAGGTGTCGCTTAGAGTTATACTTTGTATTTAATTGAAATATAATTACATAAGATAAAAATATCTTCTATATACATGTCTAAAACGTTCTGGATTAAAAAAACTACCGCGAAAAAAGAAAGGCAAAGAAAAATCTAATATTTTGTGAAGGGAAACAATGTTTTCCGAAAAAAAAAATGAAATTTTTGAAACGTTTTCTATTATAAATATTCTATTGCATTTTTAACATAGTAAAATGAAATTTTTCAATTATTATTAGTTTTAACTTAAATGAAGGCGGGAAAAGAAATCATCCCACGAAAAAGGGCCATATGATAACCTTAAACTTTTAAAGGATATGTATCGTCGAGCGTCGAGTGAAACTTTGTAACGGGTTATATTTTCCTAACAGAAATTTAGAATTTTGCTATATTTTTATTTAAGATAATATCTATAAAATATGCTTACCAGTTCCTATAATCTTCAAAGTTCAAATAAGACACATATTTAATGTTTTTTATCGTTTAATTCAAAATTTAAAATCACAATCTCAGTAATCCTAGGTTAACTTACAATAACAATAAACCAAGTGGTGGAGACCTCCATAGGCACATTCTTCTCATTCTGAAACAAATTATTAAAATTAGCAATTTTAGGTACAAATTTGTTACATGATTATGGAGTTGACAATTTTAGGCTAAGTTAAGTAAAAGAAATCAAAGTTTACCTTGTAGTTTGGTGATAGCTCTCATTAGCTCTTACTGTATTTGTTATTTTTCAGTAGCATCAAGCCCGTTTGTAGAAATAAGGCTGATATTTTTCTGAAATTAAGAGAAAGCACATTACATAAACTTTAGTAAAAACAATAACAAACAATAAGGTTAGGAATTAGGAAAATAGGAAATCAGAGTAAAGAAAATTGATATAATCAAAAATTTTCATTTTGAAACTTACCATTGTAATTTTAACTAACATTTTGGTATATCCTAATTATCTCAAAACAAAAATAAAATTTATCTAAATTTAAATTAATTTTGAAATATCTGTCAACTTCATTAACAATTAGTAGTACCAACATCAGGGTTGTAACAAAAATCTCTAGGTTTCTATCCAACAGGAGAAAGAAAAAGTGACAGAAGGAGTTAAAAAAAAAACGCAGACCATATTCTGGAACTTTTGGTTGTCTTTAGGACATTTTTGCCGATTTTTCTTCTAAAAATGGGTCCATTCTAATTATTTTGGGTGACTTATTGTTTAAGTGTCCTATGGCTATGCTAGCTGAGTTAAAATTAGAATTTTAGTGGAAGAAACCCATTTTTCATTCCAAGTCACATGTTCTTTACTCTTTGAAAAGGCCAATATATCATTGGTAAGTCTCATTTTCATCATTCTCTCACAAATATTTATTATTAAAACTAAAATGTATAATTTACCTACCTTGGGTTCTCGAACTTTCTTCTATTACTTGATTTGTTCCTTTTAGGCCTTTTTTTTTATTTGATGATTTGGTCCAATGTTCTTGTGTGCTGATGAACTTTAGCAGTGGCACAGTCACTCTGAAGCTTGCCTGCAGTCCCTCAGGAGTCATGTTTCAAGCTGTATAAAACTAGGCCTGCCAACCATATGTACATCCTCGATGCTGTTGTGAGATCCTCGACAGAGTCTTCTACGTATCAAATATAATCAACTTCAGGTTTGATCTGTGTGTGTTGTCTTATATATAATAAACTTTAACGAAACACTTTAAATCATGTCTAGTTTTTAACTTTTAACGAATAGCACTCAGTACACCACACTGTTGTTTTATAAATTTGCACATTTATTTATAAACTGGGTTAAATAGGCCTATTTCGAAGGTAATTGAATCACTGACAAGTACTGTACTCAAAAACTTGAATGATGTAAGTTTTGTAGCCTTTTGATTTAAGTTAAATTTCTTTCTGAGATACTTAACATAGTTAAATCTTGATGAGCTTTCTCTCATACCACTTATTATTAAATATATAAAAATTTAAGTGCAACATGCAAAATTATTTGGAAGAATCCTAGGTTAGGTTACGTCACATCTTACGACCTCTTCCTATATTTTATAGACAGTTCTCTCTCCCGCTTTCTTTTGTTCATACTCAGGAAATAGTCGTAAGAGAAGGTAATAATTATTAATATGTCTTTCATCTCATTTATTAAACTTTATATGAGCTAAGTGTGACTATAATCTATATATAAACAAGGCTATAACGGTAAGTTTTCGTAAATATATTTTTCAATATTAAGGTTATTGTAAAGTTTTTGTAGTTTTCCTGTTTTTCTTAGTTTCATCCGGTCTCGGGCTTTCTTTTCAGGGCCATAAAAACAGGTGGCGCATACTTTTTCTATTTTTATCCCGACCCACTCTACCGATCACTAGTTATCTAGTTAGCCGACGGCAGCCCAGCCCTATAGACCTTGGGAAACCGAAGAGTACCACCAAATCCATCTAGCGGCCGAGTTTCAAAGTCCTCGCCGAGAGATAATTAAAGGTTCAACAGTTCTCCCTTTAACCCTTCAATCTTTAATAATATTAAAATCGATCTTCAATATATTATTATACTTTTATTAAATTTTAACAACTTAACAAATTTATACTATAAGTCTGCACAATCTAAAAGATATCGTTTGAGATGAGTGTAATTGACTATTTTCTTTACCTTTTAAAAGCTCTCAAAACTAATATTAGATAGTCTTACTTTAAAGACTTCTTTGAAATACTCATGTTTAGCATTTGTTATGGGAAAATGTAAACTAAGACTTTAAATACTCTATTCTGTTGCTATAGTCTATTCCGCACAAGCAACCTGTACCGCCTGATGACAGTTGAAGAGGTAAGTTTGAATCATAAAAATATTAGTGCGATCAAAATTATATTGCTTAACTTTGCACAAGAGGATTTCGTGAAGATCACAGTCGAACGTCTTACTGAGCAATTTATATAAAAATTGCTTTAAAAATCATAAAAATCGGACCAGCAGGAATTATTTCAATATGCCAGTTAATTTCGTGTCGGTTATTGTTCTCTGACACGTTAAAAAATATAAGTGACATATTATATCTGCATAAAAGTGGCATTATATGGTATCCGGAGCGACGCGCTTGGAATCTGGAGTGCGGAATGATGCGTCGATACGCATTTTGGGCGATATCGTTCTTACAAACTGTAGACTGGCAAGTTTTGCACCGCGATATGTAGAATATTTGCACCACTTCCTGTCTACATGCTTGCCTTTAATTTTCGGGCCAGGTTAAAAGTCCACTCTTTTGATATGTAGCTTTTCTATGTTGGTGCCTCCTCCCATATCAAGTTTACCAGTCAATGTTAATACTTCAGTATATCGTACATTTATTTATTTATACTTATTTTAATCATCTCTGTATTTTTCTTTTTTAACTGAGTTATTGGTTTATTTCTTGCTGGAGCGCAGTGGCAATCCTGTTAGCATGTTTTATATATTATATACCATTTTTACACTACATTATACTAGGAAAATTTTGGCTATTGTTTATTTAACTTCTATCTATATGGTTTTCTTCATAGGGTGGTTAGATGAGTAGCTTTGCTAGATCTCGTCACCCCTGGTAAAACTGGCTGTTAATTTTCGAATGAATTTGTTAAATAAAGGCTATTTATTATTATTATTATCGAAACTGACAATCAATTTCCTAGCAAATGTTGAGTTCCAAGCCCCTCCCGGAGGGATGCATCAAAAGGACTGGGCTGGTTTCTATTAGTTCTATATGTTATCCTGTAAGAATTTTCTCACTATGTGGCAGGTACTGAGCAGGACTGCCTTCTGGATATCGGTGAGATGTTAGTATGCAGTCCTATAATATTCAGTTTCAGTTCTAGTATTGTTGGAACTAGCCCAATTAATGATACGATCATCGGTATCACATGAACCTTATTAAGTTGCCACATCTGCTGAATTTCGATGGCCAGCTCCAAATATTTGGCCTTTTTCTCTCGATATTTATCCAACATGTTGTTATTGTTATGTACAGTGACATCTACCAAATAAGCTGTCATTGTTTCTTTATTTAACAGTACCCTGACTCTCTCTACATCTTCGACACTAATCGGGTTTAACAGACCGGTCTTTGATGATGAATTTCATGAAATTCCGTGAGTTATTAACTTGGTTATTGCTATTACGATGTTTCCTTATCTATATGTGGCTGATTCAAGTCGTTGTAATGTTGGTCGTGCAGTGCCATTTGAGCCCACTATTCTTGTTTGTCGGGGTCTGAAAGTGACTTTATTATTAATTTTTTATTATTATACATATACTCAAAAAATATTACCCTTTTTCTGGCAGAGACGGCTAAAAATGAACGACCCGCTTTCGTATGTCACTCAAAAATATTTTGTTAGAATTTCAAACTTGTATTAAAATAATAATTTTGATTATTATTATTTTCTTATGCTAAATTCGCAGTTCATAATAACATAGATTAATATTTTGTTTTTGGGAGATAAAAACTTTATTTACCTATATCTTATACGTTCCCTGCAGGCTTATCTTCTTAATAACTCTCTCGCCTACCTTACTTCCGCTTTCGCCAAAATAAATGGCTATTTGGAAAGACAATTTTTATTAGTTTTAAAGGAAATCTAAAGATATTATTTCGACAATATTGAGCTTGGCACTTGGGACCAACAGAAAAGTTTTCGCGTTAAATAAATGAACTGACGGAAAAAGTTTGGCGTTACCATATCTTTTGAGAAAAACGTGCGTACGTCTTAGATATATGTTTTCGGATAAAACATGTATCTCTGTTAGGCAGATTTCTCAACCGATTTTATGTTTTATTTTCAATGTTGATCTTGAAAGAAATTCAAGAAATTTCTTTTCAAAAAAATATAATTAAAAAAAATGATATGTTCTGAAAAAAACAGTTTTGCTGACGTTTCGCCAAAATCACATATGGCATTTTCGAAGCTTTGTTTCTCGCGTCCGAATAGAGACTGAGGTGTTGGTGACTGCGACGCTTCCTTTTATACCCCCACTCGGGGCCGAAGGTTATATATGAGCGGCCGTTGGTCGTTATTTATGTTTTCCGGATGATGCTGTTGTTGTGCTAGTTGCTCTTGATTTTCTGTGATTTTAAATTTGTCGGATTATTCTGGTGTTATAATGTTCTATATTGGCAATATCCCTACATCCATCGAAATTTATTTTATCGCCGATTTCCTGATGATGTAGGAATAGAGCTGAGGTTGTCTATTTGTTTCTGATGCTGTGTTTATACTCTTTCGCTCTAACTGATATTCGCCTATTAGGTTGCCCTACGTACAACTTTTCACCGTCCTGGCACGGAGTGCTGTATACTCCGTGGTTTTTCAGTTTGATTTTATCTTTTGGGTTTCTAAATAGTTTACCTATAGTTGTTGGTGGCTTCTGTATTTATGTGTTGTGTTTCCTAAAAATTCTTCCGATTCTGTTTGATGTGCCTTTTACATATGGTAAGACTACTACAGTCTATCGCACGGATCTGGATATTAGGGTACAGAGCTCGAATTTGTGCTGGGTGATGATGTAATGTTGTATTTAAATATATGTCTGTATGTGTTGGTTTCCTGTATACGGTGTATTCGAAATGTCTGTTATACAGTTTTGTAGCCAGAGCATCTAAAAATGGAAGTTTGTTGTTTTCCTCTAACTCTAGAGTAAATTGTATTCTGGCGTGGATTGAATTTTCGTGAGTCAGATAATTTTCGAGCTCTGTATGATCATGTTGCCATATAATAAATATGTTATCCACATAACGAACCCATAATTTGGGCTTTCAGCTTGCTTTCTCAAGAGCTTTTTTCTCGAAGTATATCATAAATAAATTCGCGGCTACTGGTGATAGCCGGGACCCCATTGAAGCACCATCTATTTGTTTATACCTTTGCCCGTTGAATAAAGAATAATTATTTTTAAGGCAATGCTCCGAGAGTTGTATTATATGTACCCGGAAATCCTCGTTCATAGCAGTCCTGTCCAATACTTCGTCGATGGGAATATTGGGATACAACGATCTAGGCTTGCTAAGATATCGTATTTCGTATAATTCGAGTGAAATGCACCGAGTGGTAAAAACCGATATAAAAGCTACAGCTTATTAGCTACGTTTATTAGAATATACCTAAATGATATTTTTCCAAGTATGGTGCCTCCGTTGAATTTTTTAACATGGCAGGGTTTAAAAGATGGTGAGTCAGAAGAGAGCTGAAAAAGCAAAGTCTGCGCTTTTAATTTATTTCATTGACGTTTAATTAAAGCAATTTCTCACACTAGTGTTGAAAACAATTGTTCCTACGACCACTTACGCAACTGACAAAAGACAGTGGCAGTTTTTTAAACATAGTGTTGAAGCATTTTTTTCAACACACACAAGTGTTGAAATATATAAAATATAAAATATACTGATTCTGCTGGAAATTTTGGGTGGTAATTCTATTCAAATTTTAAGTGAATGGTCTTAAGATAAGTCTATTTTTTTTCGATTAGAGCAAATATATAATATGTGTATAATGTTAAAGTCAAGAGATTACGGGCATAACAGAGTGTTCCACTTTAAAAAATACAAATTGGTATTCTTTGTTCAGATAAAAAAACCTTCGACTTTAATATTTAATTTTTTTTTCTATTTCTAAAAATGAGGATGGGGAAAATCTAAACAGAAACCCCCTACACTTAAGCAGCTTTGCGCAATCAGTTCTCTTACATGCATACTTAAAACAAAGCCTATAATATGTGCTATTTTTCTGGATTAAAGGGATAATTGTTTTCTTAGAACATTAATATAAGAGTGTGTTGGTAAATATTTGGTTTTAATGTCTTACTATCTAATTTTTATTTTGATCCAGCCACAAGGAAAAAAGGTTCTGAATTTCACCCTCAATAAGCCTATCTCCGGTATAAAAATCTTTACAGGAAAAACAGAAAAAGCCTACGAACGGTTTTAAACAAAATGGATAAAACAACCTCGGGATGTTTTCTTTTGAGTGGGAGATTCGACGTCGAACTGGATTTTGTTTTTACAAAATGTATTTTTAAAGAGAGTCCAAAGTGAAATGTATACGCGTTTAAAAAACATAGTGCAACAGTATACTTTCTTACTGAGTTCTTTTTTAACATGTACAGTGTTGAAATAAAACCTTGAACTTAATTAAAAATTATATATATTTTATGATAAACTATTATATTTTTAAATATTCTGAGGATACGTTTTTAAACTAGTAACTGCCATAGCTATGATATTACCGTCTCTTACTTAAAATTAGAAAATTCATAATATAATATATTTGAAATAGCGGTCGTTATAAAATTAGCCGTGAATATTATAATACTTACAAAACTTTATCGTCTGGCATCAATTGAGTAAAACATTGTGAACATTTTTTTAAAAAATATTTTCTTCTCATTGCTAAGTTCTTTGTTTTAAGACTAATCAAAGATCCACTATAGCTTACGCAATAGAAAACTCATTTAAATAGGACGCACGCCTTGAATCGGTCCGGAGACATCAATACTCATTGAAATTATATTATTTCGTGCGGTAACCCTCGACTCGTGAACGGGAACGAGACGCGTTGCCAAATTTCCAATCACTAAATATTAGAAGAAACCTTTTAGTTAAAAGAGGAATATTGAATTTGGTCGCTAATCTTTGGGATTGAAATTCGATACAGGTTAGCTTGAAATAAAGTTTCTAGGAGTAAGCATACTTTTTAACAGAAAACAAACTTATTTCTACAAAAACCTTAATAGCTAAATCAAAGAAACAACGCTAAATATTATTTTAATCAAATGCAGTTTTTAACCTATTAACTTATACAGGAAAAAGAACATTTTTTGCTTTTTGAGATACTTGTATTACGGGGTGAGTTATTATATTATGACACTTACCTACAGGGTTATTTGTTATGAAAAGTAGAGAAAAAGAAAATATAATAAGTGTAGGGTTAGAAATACGGTTTTTTTTTATTAATAGAATGGCCCTGTGTATTCTTTATTTTTATGAAAAGCCATTTTCTACTGGTTTTAAAAATATATAATTTGATTATATTGGCGCTTAGCGTTTATCAATTATTTTAGTTTTACTGCAACATTACTTGCCATATAAGGCTAAGGCAATATTATAATATAATGAAAAAACTTGTCACAGTTAAATCAAAATAATTGAAAAATAGGTTGCGCCAAAGTTGTCAAACTATATATTTTCGAAGTCAGGAAAAAAGAACATTTATAAAAATTATAGCAATCTGCTATACAGGGTGTTCCATTAAAAAAAACATATAGATAGTCGTTTGATTTTTCATAACGAGTTCTGGCGGTTTAAAAGAAAATCTAAAGTCTTTATATTTACACATTTTCCCTACCTTCATTAATAGACCCTGCAGTTAGGTGTCAAAATATAATGACTCACCCTGTACATTTTAGAAAAATAAGACAAGCGGGTTTTTTCATAATCAACAAAATTTGAGAGAAACAATATACTCGTAAATAGTTAAATAGTTATTTTTGAAACGAGTAACTAAAAATCTTTTTTTTTGCAATGAATCGTTGCCAGATCCAGAGGTTAATATAAGTTAATAAGGGTTAATATAGCAGCCATAGAAAAATATAACCGTCGGGGGACAGCCGCAAATTATCTTTGGCAAAAGTCTGTGATTGCTACTCTCGTCTGCCGGCTTCCTGAACGTCCTTGTCAACATTGCGCGTTTATTTCTCAAATCGATGCAGTCAAGCAATGAAGCTTTAAAAAAAATAGTAGGGTTGCTAAATTAAATAGGTATTTAACTCAAATATACTCCTGAAAAAAATTGCATATTGCTTTGTGTAATATAATAGGTATTTATCTACGTCCGAGAGTTAAGAAGTTCTTAACACACGCATCTTGCGTGAGTTAAGAGCTTTATTACCGCGTTTCTTTTTATTACCGCACGTATTTTAACTCATTTATTTTTTTTTAATTTGAAATTTGTAATATAGAAAAAGCGAAGAGGATTTTTATAAATTATTTTATTAAAAACTATAAAACGCGAAAAATTATTTATTATAAATACTAATAGTACAATCTTTGCAATCTTTCAAATAAATTTCTGACGAAGCAGCCACCTTTGCTACATTTGTAGTGAATACATTGTTTTTGTTATTTAAACTGGTCGTCTGATGGCATTGTTTCATTTTTTTTTCGGGTGTCGTTCAAATTTTCTCCCCTTTCACCCAGAATTTTCGATGCTATTTTTCTTTTTTTTCTGCAGCTTTTTCTTTTTTTTTCAATATTGCTTTCTGCAACCGTGTTGGATCGTCACCCACCATGACGCTTTACTGTTAGAATGTCAGCTCCTGAATCTGCCAATAAGAACATAGGTGATCTTCGGAAGTATATTCCTCTGGATGTTCAAGTTTGAGATACAAAGCAATTTGTTTTGGCAAGGATCCAAAATATTTAATGCCAACCGGTTGCTTCATACACACACTATTCCGAAATTGGATGAGAAACCTACCATGGATGTTATACGGGCGAAGATTAATGTATTGGAACTAGTTGAACCATGTCTATTTCTTGAATATTTCCAGATGTTACATAGAATTTCCTGGCTATCTTCGTTATCGTTGTTGGTAAAAAAAAAATAAAAACATCGCCTTTTATCCTTTTTCCAACAACAAATTTGTTAACTCCTCTCACTTGCAAGCTTCTGCAAGCACAATAATCAATGTTACTTTCATAGAAAAGAATTTTTTGTTATCCGCTTCTAGAAGGAATGTTGTAATTAGGCTCTCCAACGATCTGTTACTGTCATGTCATTTTTGGGTTGTCGTAGGACAAACAAACTAATTTAGCCAATGAGGCTTAAATATTGGTTTGATAAGTCCCACAATAAATTGGTCAAATAGCTGTCGTACGACAAGCAGCTGTTTTTTTGGACTGCCTAATTGGCAATTACATTTAAGACAAAAGTTTACTATTTTATCATTGGTCAAGTTGAGCAATTAGGTGTAATTTTTAAACAAACCCTAGGTTATCAGCCTATGCTGTCGTAGGACATGACAGATTGTTGGACTGCCCTATATTGGTTTTAGTTAATGCCCTTGACTTTTTTGATTGATGTCCCTCAGATTTTCTTTTGAGGAAGGCTTATATCATTTACCTTAAGTTTTTATAGACACATATTAATTGTACAAATACTTTCATCCTATCGGGACTCATCAGTGCGCCGATCGTAAGAGAAAAACATTAAATAATAGAAAAGAATTGATTTCAAAATTTTAAAATGTGTCAGTTTGTTTGACATGTAACCTAGATATGAAAAAAATGATAGTTTGCAGCCATCTATAATGTTATTTTTAAATGTGTTCAGATTATTTGCTGCGTATAGGTTGACAAACAAAAATCTTTTTTGGCTTTTTCGCAACTGAATAAAAATATTAAATATGCTTCAATTAGTTTAAAGTTAAATATTTTTATTCAGTTGCGAAAAAGCCAAAAAAGATTTTTGTTTGTTAATAGAAAGGTATTTTATGCTTACTTTAAATTTTTGAAAAAGTTTGTTTAATAAAATTATGTGTGTATTTTAATAGTCGTGCATCAGACGTAGATAAAATACATGTGAGTTAACCTCCTTAAGATAATGATGCTGTTAACTCACTTGTATTGTAAATATCTATTACGGATACAGGAGCTTGCAGGCGAGAGGAGTTAACAAATTTGTTGTTGGAAAATGTCAAGGGTGAAGGGCAATGTTTTAATTTTTTTTTACCGACAACGAAAACGAAAATAGCCAGGGAATTTTATGAAATATTCAAGAGATAGACATGATTTAACTATTTCGAAAATATATTAATCTTCGCCCATGTAAGATCGAGCATGGTAGGTTTTTCAGCCAGAATTTTGGATGCTATTTTTCTTTTTTTCTGCAGCTTTTTCTTTATTTTTTTCAATGTAGCTTTTTGCAACCGTGTTGGATCGTCAGCCACCATGACGCTTTATTGTTAGAATGTCAGCTCCTGAATCTGCCAATAAGGACATAGGTGATCTCTGGAAGCAATGCCCCTTATATTCTTCTGGATGTTCAAGTTTGAGATACAAAGCAATTTGTTTTGGCAAAGATCCAAAATAATTAATGCCAACCGGTTGCTTCATACACACACTATTTCGAAAAGGGCTGCTTCGATATAGTGTGAAAATGAACCTAGGGTTTTCACCGTACAAAGTTTTCCTTATATATTACCACTCCAATAAAAGTTGCATTTCTAGACTGTCATGATTTTTTTCTTTTTTAATAATTTTTAGTTTAGTATTAAAATATATGACTAAAGTTAAGCAAATAAGAAGAACGCAGTAGTTCATCTTTTATACATAATAAACTCCATTTTCTGAATTTTAAAGCTTAAAAAAGTCTTTTGATAGGTTCTGCATTTAAATGAGAGAAGTGCATACACGAGCGCAGAAAACAGTTTACACTTATTTACGGTTCGTTGCGTGGAAGCCCCTTTCCGCTTCACTTTCTTTCTCTTTGATAATCCATTCGCGCTTTCTTGACTTCTGTGCTAAACATCATTTCCAGGATTTATATCTATTTTATTATATGCACTTCTAGCTTGAAAGGTAAATTAGTAAATGACTTCTTTACTGATCGCTAATGATGACTTTTAATCATAATAATATAGTATTCATAATAATAATAGTAATAATAATGCATTGTAAATCGTATCTATCACCATATTGACAGTCATAATCTATTAGCAGGGTAGCACAAGGGATGCATTCGAGAACATTAAGGATGCAAATAACAACTTATCATCGACTCTATGGTACTTAAGCAAGCACAGAAAAAACAACGCAACATACCCACTTCTTTATAAAAAGCGTGTAATAGTGTACCACATTGCTGGCTCATAGACGTACTAGAAATATATAAAATTGGCAACTATCAAGCACTAGTGGAGATCTATCTGGGGATCTATAATGGGGATCAATCTCTTACCACCGATGAGATACACAATAATAGGAGAACTTACCAAGGAGACTCGTTAAGTCCACTTTGGTTCTGCTTAGCGATGAACCTCCCATCCACGTTCTGTATTTGGATGATATTAAGCTCTATGGTGGAAACCATATCCAACTAAAAAAGCTTATTGACGTGACATACACCTCCTAGAAAGACATCCAGGAATTTGGAATGGAAAAATGTAAAGTCTTAAACATCGAAAAAGGCAAAGCCATATGCAATGAAGAAATAGTTCCATGAACCAAGGAGAGACCTACAAATACCTAGGATTTCAACAAGTTAGACTGCTCCAGGATAAACAAGGAAAGACCGAGCTAAAAGATCAGTACGTTCAAAGAGTGCGAGCTTTTTTGAAGACAGAACTGAACGCTAGACATCTCATTACAGCAATTAACACCTACGCTGTGCCCGTAATGACCTACAGTTTCGAAATCTGGAAATGAGCTAACACGGAGCTAGAGGGACTACAACGAACTACTCGTCTAATGATGACCAAGTACAAGCCACACCACCCAGGGTCATCAACTCTCCGAATGACTTTACCACGAAGAGAAGGTGGTGAATAATCGGCCTGATGTAGTACTGTTAAATAAAAAAACAAAGATCGTTTTAGTACACGTCTCTGTACTTAATCTCGGCGAAAATTGGCTTGGTACATATATATTTATTTTTGGGGATTTATCAAGAATGAAGTATAAAAAAACCCGTAGTAAGTAGTACTCTAGAAGAACTAAGAGCAACTTTTATTAATTGCATTGGAAGAATGCTACATATTCATATTTATAAGGACACTCATTCAGTTGCATGCCGAGTCCAAAAATGCATCGAGGAGAATGGAAGAGAATTTTAGCACCTTTTGTGATTCTGCTAATCGTTAAGTATTCAAGATAATTGTTGAGTTGTTATTATAATTTTTTGTTGTTTTTTGAAGATGGTTTGGTTTATCAATGTTTTAATATTCTTGGTAACTGGGTTTTTAAGACACCTATTATAAAATAAAGGAATAATGATTAAATCCATGGCCAACTAAAAACAAAAATGTTTTTTTGGTATTTTGGCTATTTAGGACAAAGAAAACTATTAGGTATTATATATTCTTGTAATTACAAGAAAAAATGTAATGTGTCCCATTTAAAAAAATGCTACAATTGATAATATCTCAAAAATTAAAACATCTATAATTTTATTAAGTACGCCGCCGGATTCTACGTAGAAAGTCATAAAGCTTTTGTATTTAAAGTTTTTTTATCTCCATAAATAACCGAGTATTAAAAGATAATAAGACACGGGAGATTTTGAGGATCACCCTGTATTTTCTAAACCAATCAAGTTAGCGTAGATCTGACCGCGCTATCAAACTAAACACTAAAGAAGAGAACGCATCTTAATTTTTTATATATCAACGAAAAAAACAACCCTGTACAGGGTGTCCGGATTTGGTTGCAAAAGCAGGGTATCTCGCTTATTTTTAAAGATAGAAACTTGCGGTTTTCACGAACCTGAGCTAATTTTTTGTGAAACTCATGAAACAAAATTTTCATAGCCTTCTTCGTTTATGAGATACAGGGCGAAATAGAAAATTTTGCATTTTGGGACCCCCCTCGTATCTCGGTTATCCTTTAACTTAACGCAAAGGGAAAAATTGCCGCTTCTGCAGTTTTTTACGCTGGATCCAGTGGCGTAGTCATATTTTTCATTTGAGTTGTTATTTTTTAGATATGACCCAAAGTTGTCTTTTTTTAAATCGGACACCCTGTATATTCGTCCAGAAATTGATTTGTCCTTTTAAAAGCTTCTCAAAAATATATAATAGTATGGGTCTATTTTAATAAACAACAATAAAAATCCTAATTTTTATAATTATCATCCCAAATTTTGCAGTAGGCCATGCAAAACGATGCCGTTTTCTTTTGTTTTCTTGGAAGCAAATGACATTTCCCAATTTTGTACGCGTATATAAAATATAGCGCTAGTTTGTTGTATTTATTTATTGTGTAAAAATATATTTGTATTATTATGGAAGAAAACCAAAAGTAAAGTACGATATGTTAGCTTGTTTTATATTAAGTAATGAACATGTTGAAGCGGCTTCTGAGATGTATTTTAACAGGTAAATAGTTAATTTTTAGGTATGTTGAAATACTATTGCTTAATTTTTATTTAGATATCCAGAAAGGAGGCAACCTAATATATCCACTTTTATCGGATAAAAAAGAATTTACTTAATCACGGATCATTTATCAAACCTCGTTCGAAAACATATAATAAAGAAAATCGGGAGGCTTACCCTACAAACTCATATAGGGCCAGTGAAAAGAGCATAGGGATTCCAAAAACTATAGTTCAAGAAATTCTAAAAAAGCACAAATACCACCCATACAAATTTAGGCTCGTGCAGCACTTACAGCCAGGGGATGCAGAGTGTCGGGTAGTCTTCTGCAATTGGTTTCGAGAAAGATACGATATGGTTAGAGATTTTGAAAGGAAGGTTATATGGTCAGACGAAGCACATTTCAGTAATTCTGGTATACTCAATAGGCACAATAGTAGATTCTAGTCCAAGGAAAATCAACACCAAATATTTCCCAGAAGACAGCAGGGAAGGTTTGGTCTAAATGTGTCCTGCTTCATATTAGGAACACATATAAAATTTTATATATTTGAGGGAAATCTAACAGCAAATCGCTATATAGAAATTTTAGAGGCAGCTATACCTGAATTACTTGACGATGTTCCTCTAGCGCAAATTAACGAAATTTGTTTTCAACAGGACGGTGCTTCTGCACACAATTCTGGAATGACGAGATTATTTCTGGACAATAAGTTTACCAATCAATGGATCGGTACAAATGGACCTATAAGATGGCCCCCTAGGTCCCCAGATTTGTCGATTTTAGATTTCTTTCTATGGGGATATCTGGAAAATAAAATTTACAAAGACCACTATGATAATGTCCAAGATTTAGGAAATGCAATAAGAGAAATTTTTCGCTATTTACAAAATCATCCCGTTATTTTGCTTAATTCCCTAAAACGAATTCGAAAATTGTGCGAAGCATGCATAGAACAAAATGGAAATCAGTTTGAACAGTTCTTTTGATTTCCTTGGTTACTGTAGTTCTTATACGACAGTTGATTTTTGCTGAAAGGCTTGTTACATAATAATTTATTACTGTTTTGTTCTTGTGTTACATAAATCTAGGTAGGTGGTACTTTTTTGGTGCGAAATCATCAATATATATTTTGATAAATAGATTTAATTACATATTTATTTTGATTTATTGTTAGGATGTAGATATTGTTAACGACTTTAAATAAAAGGCAGCATTGTTTTGCATGGCCTACTGCAAAATTTGGGATGATAATTATAAAAATTAGGATTTTTGTTGTTGTTTATTAAAATAGACCCATACTATTATATATTTTTGAGAAGCTTTTAAAAGGATAAATCAATTTCTGAACAAATATACAGGGTGTCCCATTTAAAAAAACACAACTTTGGGTCATATCTAAAAAATAACAACTCAAATGAATAATATGCCACAGCGTAAAAAACTGCATAAGCAGCAATTTTTTCCTCTGCGTTAAGTTAAAGGATAACCGAGATACGAGGGGGGTCCCAAAATGCAAAATTTTCTATTCCGCCCTGTATCTCATAAACGAAGAAGGCTATGAAAATTTTGTTTACGGCTTCATGAGTTTTACAAAAAATTAGCTCAGGTTCGTGAATACCTCAAGGTTCTATCTTTAAAAATAAGCGAGATATCCTGTTTTTGCAACCAAATCCGGACACCCTGTACAGTGCATATTCAAATTATGTTATCTTTTATGCCCTTAATAAATGAAAGGATGGGATCCATTAGAAGGTAAGTTCCGGGTAAAGCGAATTTACCCATTTTTTTCATTTTGCAAATATTAAACAATTCTATATTTATGCCAATGGCTTTATTTATTCGCTTTAGATCACGCAAGAAAATAGATCTGTTTCAATATAAAAAGGTGCTCGAAAGATTTGTTACAAATGACAGTTTCCGTTTCCTTTTATTTTCCCTCTTGATCCTTTACCAATGCTGGCAGGTATTTCTGACGCTTTTGCTCTTTTATAAGTCGTTGAATTATTCATAGGGTCCAAGTTATTTTCAAAGTCAAAGACGAGACGAAAGAGTTTGGCGAAAACTGAGATATCAGAGATAAGATTTAAAGTTAATAGAAGGCTAAGGCCGCAAT
Source organism: Kuschelorhynchus macadamiae (assembly GCA_030620095.1). Taxonomy (NCBI): domain Eukaryota; kingdom Metazoa; phylum Arthropoda; class Insecta; order Coleoptera; family Curculionidae; genus Kuschelorhynchus; species Kuschelorhynchus macadamiae. The sequence goes on from JAUTXW010000592.1 coordinate 205,037, forward strand.
TTCATTAACTACCTCTAAAGTAAACATTTTACATGTAATCTATTAGTTCAAGATTCTATTAGAGTTAAGTCTATAATTTCGGATTTCGAGGAAATAATTCAAACTTATTTAAATAAACAAAAATAATTATTTACTTAACTAGTGTGGAGAGTGATACTTTTCCGCACGCGTAGTTTACCAAACGACGCGTAGCGGAGTTCGGTAAGCAGTGAAGTGGGGAAAACTCACTTTCACACGAGTTAGGTGCATAATTTTTCCCTATGAGCGTGCATAAATTACATACCTATGCATTGGCAAATGCAGTTTAGTGAGGAGGATGAAATGAAGTATGTTAAATTCTTATTTATTAGAATTGATTACTTCAGATTCGATTTGATCATAATTTAGAAGTTTAAAATATGTCAAATGTGATTTTCAGAATTCCTTTAGCGACTTTCATTTTTTTTTTAAAAACGCACATACATGTTATATTTATTCACAAATAAAAATAACAATATATTTTTAAATTGTTATTTTGTTAAACAATTATTTATAGTTGTGTTTTACATGTGTTCAGATTATTTGTTGCATTTAGATCGGCAAACAAAAAATGTTTCGGCGTTTTCGCAACTGAATAAAAATACCTAACTTTAAATTGATTGAAGCAAATATTTAATAAAATTTCATATATCAAGATGTAGACTAGTCTGTTTACGAAATGTTTCGATACATAATATAATTAATATTATACTTGCTTAAATAATGTAATTATTTAAGCAAGTATATGTAATTTTATTAAATATTTGCTTCTAACAATTTAAAGTCAGATATTTTAATTCAGTTGCGAAAAAGCCAAAAAAGATTTTTGTTTATCTATTTATTGTTGGTTATAACATTTATATTGAATGTACAGTTTGTCGGATAGTTTACATTGAGATGAGATGTCAGTTCTAAACACTGTTTATTATAAGTTGCACTACCGGTTAATGTAAATAAAGCAGCTCCACTTTCAACTTTCTTTTCGGTAAAAATTTTACTTGCAATTTATTTTTTGTTCTCTATGGAGCCTTTCAAATAGCCTTCTGCCACGGTAGTGGATTTCCATCCACCATACCTCTTGATATTAGTTATATTTTCTTCTGGCTTAGCTCACATTTTGGGGGAAGATCGGCTGTGACCCGTGTACATTTCTGGATCTGGCAATCCCGAGTATCCGACAATATTGGATGGCATCTTCTCAAATGTGTTAATCCCCACACATTGTATTGTACAGTTTAACTATTTGTAGTTTACAAAAAAAAACGAAAGACGTAGTGCTACATATTTCCTTTAAAGTTGCTCTTTGTCTTCAATGTTATCAATGGTTAGTTTAAGGTATCAAAGGGTTCCCAATAAATCAGACCAAAACAATGTCTTTTTTTTTCTTTTATTACATTTTTTTTTTATTCAGCAACGTTTCGGCGGTCGTTTATCACCATCATCAGGCTAAAATACATACATTTTATTTATAAATTTTAAATTGTAAATATAAAGGACAGAAATATGAAATGACACTACAAGTAGATGTTTTGTTTTTTTTTGTGTGATAGGTTGAAAAAGAATAAAAAATTACATACATACATTTAAATTACATCAAAAACAACAAACAAACGTAATTATAGCTAATACACGTTATATGTATATTGTTACTATTAGTAGGTAACCAAGAGAAAAGAAACAGAGACAAATCTTTTGTTTTTTTTATATTATTTTAAAGAAAAACATGTATTATTAATTTTTTTTATAATTTAATAAAGGCAACAAAACATGTAATACATAAACAATTATTACCACACCGTTTTTTTTTTGGTAGGTTTGCACCAGTTCAAAGCATGCCTTTTGTTGTTCTAATGTATGATTTGAACTGGTACACACCTCCCAAAAAAAAAGGCGTGGTAATAATTGTTTATGTATTACATGTTTTGATGCTTTTATTAAACTATAAAAAAAATAATAATACATGTTTTTCTTTAAGATATATAAAAAAACAAAAGATTTGTCTCTGTTTCTTTTCTCTTGGTTAGCTACTAATAACAAATGTTTGTTGTTTTTGAATTTAAATATATGTAGGTAATATTTATTCTTTTTCAACCTGTCACACAAAGAAAACAAAGTGTCATTCCATATTTCCGTCCTTTGTATTTAGGGGAAGTACGGACAAAATGACATAGTATTTTAATATTGCTTTAAGAAAACTTACTATAAATAGTAAAAAACGCTTATTATATGTAACAGTTATCTTTGATACATTAGCTTTTCATGTAAGAAAGTTATTTTTAAATAATGTACACAAACTTAGAAGCTTAATACTAAAACCTAACTCAAAACCATTTTGTCCATACTGAATGGACAAAATGGCATATGTGTTATGGACAAAATGACTTAAACAGAAACACATAGTTCACAAATGAACATCTTTGTCGTTTTTGGTACATCAGCGCAAATTGCATGAGCCCACTGTGCACATTTTATACACCTTAACCAGTTCTCATCAGGCTTTGAATGGGAATATAAGTCGTTGCAATAAATACAGGGACAGTCGTCGTCATCAGTTTGCGAAGCAAATGAATCTGCCTCTTCATCATCCTCATTGTAATCAAATACTGCTCTAGTGGCCTTTCGCTTTCTTTTTTCAGAGGTGATTTTAGGCTTTTACTTCCACCATGTTCGGTGTAGAAGCGAGAACAAAATGCGTTTTTTACTTCTTTGGTTTTCTCTTCTTCTGTCCTCTGACTAAATTTCCTTGCGAAATAGTAGATAACATTTCAATCGGAACGAGCAAAGAACTTGTTGATGGTTCAGGATTTTCCTCACCTCGAGATATTTCATATGGTATGATGGGTGCACTTTCAGAAAATGAATCTGTAGATGGTCCAGGATTCTCTTGACTATTCGTACTTTAATCTGGTACGGTAGAGGCAATTTCGTTATTTTTTGAACTTGGATTTTCTGTTACCTGTGTGGGCGCAAATTTAGGAGGCATTATTGGAACATTGGTTGTCTCAGCAGGCTCAAACATATAATCTGGAAAGATATCAGGGACAACAGGCCAGAGACCAGTGTTTTTAAATCCTTGGCATGCATTTTGCACAGTAGCAGCTTTGCCATAGGCTTCATTAAATAAATAGCCCATTTGTAGATGAGTAAACTACCCGACCTGGATGAATCTTTAACCATTGTAATATTTCCTGATTAAAGTAGGTTTTTAATGGTCCATAAAAACATACGTCCAAAGGTTGCATCCGATGGGTGCAATGAGGTGGCAGACATAATACGATTATACCACTCTCTTCAGCGTATGTCAATGATTCAAATCCTTTGTGACTAGCATGACCATCGATAACGAGGAGCACTTTTTCATCAACACTAGCCTTCGCATGGGTTTGAAAATGCTTCAACCATTTGAAAAACACATCTGTGGTCATCCAGCCCGACTCTTGTGCAATTCTAAGAGTGCCAGTTGAGGCCCCATCCAAAAGCTCATTTTTAAAATTCTTTCTAGGGAATATTAAACATGGGGGTATGTAAGAGCCGGTTGCGTTCATGCAACACACAACGGTGACATGAGATCCTCGCTCAGCACTTGTTAAGCGATTTGCTTCCGGCCAGTTGTTGCCAAAATTTTCTGTGGTTTCTGAACAGTAGACAGACCGAACTCATCTATATTATAAATCCTATTGGGTGAAAACTTGTGAGTATCCAACAAATCTTGATATACCTTAAAGAATTTTTCAACTTGAGGCTTATTGAAAGCCTGAGCCCTAGCCGCTGAAGTCGGTTCTGGTTTACGTACCGAAATATCTTTATTCCTTTTTAAAAACCCAGTTAACCATTCCTGTCCAACTCTTTGTTTTCCTGCATTGAAAATATGGGAAAATTTATTTTGTTCGGCTAACTGAAATGCTAACTTCTGAACGTTTTTACGAGTCAAACCAAAAGTCGTGTTTCTAATAATTTTAAATGATTAACTAGCTGCCTTTCAATTTCTGGAGGAAAAGTAGGTTTGTACCTTCCTAGTCCTTTACCAGTTGGATTTAATGTTTTGTTTTTTCCTAACGCGTGTCTTCTCAGAGTCGCCTAAGGGACACCAAACGTTTTGGAGGCTAAAAGCCGGCCCATTTTATTTTGCTGAACAGCCTCAATTGCATTTTCCATTAACACGCCGCTCCAGGGTTGTCGATTAGATGTTCTTTTATAGTTGCGCGGCATTCTGGCAGTATGGTCTGTAAGCAAATAAATATAATCATATTTTTGGTCTATATAAATTATAATGGACAAAATGACATACTATCTCTACTATGGATATTTAATAATTTTACATTAAAAATATGCATTAAATGTTATCTATTTACGAAAGTAATCAAGCCATGTCATTTCATACACAATAAAGAATTGATTTAAAGCAAAATGAGTTGACTGAAAATCCAAAACTTACCGAAAATAAGAAAACAGAATCACACGTGGAATTTTTTTTAGCCCGGTACACCTTCACTATACGACTGCGTCGGTCTAACTGAACTTTTAATATTACGCTCTTCGCAGCTTATCCAGGAACCGTTTGGAACACGTGACATACAGTCGGTGGGGCGGTAAATAGCGCGATTTATGAAATACAGGTTGTATGTCATTTTGTCCTTATGTGTCATTTTGTCCATACTTCCCCTACAATTTAAAATTTATAAATAAAATGTATGAACCCTTTGATACCTTGAACAAAAAAGACCGGAAACTATACAATTTGCTAATGGTTAGTTTAGTAGGATCTTTGCGACTTTGGATTTTTTTGGACGGTGTCCTACGGTTTTCCGTTTCTTCCGTTCTGTTAATTTTGAATATTTACCTATATCCACATTTTTTTTGTGATGATCAATTTGAGCTTTGAAAAAATTAACCACAGCCTAGAAGATTTGCAGGTTACAGATTTTTCGCCAAAATGGGCTAGAAATACTTTTCCTTTAAGAGATTTTACCTGTTTCTTCTTCTTCCAAATTCAGGATTAGTGCATTGTATCTTCGTGTACGCCTTGCATGTTGAATGGCGAAATCATCTTTTAATAGCACAAAATTACAAATAACTACGCAAACTAAATCACGCACAGACGCATAAATTATTGTTATTGCTTTTTGGTGTCATCGCAACCGAGACTTTTCTATTAACACTATTGTTGGGATGAAGCTTTGAAGTTATTAGAATATTGAAGAACTATAAATCTGGAAGAGAAATTGCTCCTTTCTGTTAAGCGGATCTTTTAATAATTTTTGAAAAAAAAAATAATATCTAATATTTTTGATACAGCTGAAAAAAAATAATTGGTCTTTTTCAGGTACTAGTGCGATGGTAATTTACTTTTCGCACTATAGCGGCAAAAACTAATTTTTCCGCACTAACATGAGTGGGCATACAATTTGGAATCAGTCCTTTAAGTAGTTTTTTCAGGCTGAATTTCTAATTTATTAAGCCGCCATCTTGTATTCTTACCAAAATTTTACCAGTTCATTTCTATATAATATTCGATTATTGTGCAAACTTTTTTAGTAATATTTTTTTAACATTTTACCTGGCCGCAATTTTTTTTTTGCTGAGCTGGATTTTTACCAAAATCCGGTAGTTTTTTAGCTATACCGCGAACATGTTTTTCGGCAACTAGGGACCTTGAAAAGTAAATGTTTGAAAACATTTTGGAGGGTGATTTTTTCAGGATTACAATACTTCCCTTTTACAGGGGAAGAAAAACAACAAAGCTGGTGCTTGCCTTGATTTTTTGGGTCACCCTGTATACACTTGTAACCCTGGATTTTCTTAAAACCAAGGTACAAGATTGCTACGCTCTTATTTAATAATAATTATTATTACTGTTTTATTTTAAATTATTTCAATCACAAAAAGGTATCAAGAATACAGCTCGTGGTCAACAGAGCGTGCAATGTAGATGCCCTAGCCCAATTAACCCGGAGAGTAGGGCGTGGAAAAACTTAAGAAATCTTAAAGAAAGAAAAAGAGGGAAAAAAAAAGAAATGAGCGCCACCAATTTATTACGACTTAAAACGACTAAAAAGTTATTCGGACAGACAAAAGAGTGAGCTAAATAAAACACACAAATAAAGTAAAAAAAAATCTATTTATCGGTTACGGTATAAACGAAAAATATAAACAATAAGTGTGTTATCAGTTACGGTATAAAAGAAAAAAGTAAACAATAAGTGTCACCAAATCCAGCAGCACCTGGAAGTTCTGAAGCGCTCCTAACTTCAAACTAGGTCCGTGACATGAGATTAGTCCCGAGTCTTGAAGTTAAGTCCGTGACTTGAAATTATGTCTGTGACTTGCAGTTGCAATTAGCCCCTGACTTGAAATTAGGACTATGACTTACAGTTGGCCCCTGACTTGAACCCTATGAAAACAAAGATTTTCTAGAATTTTTCATAGTGATTCAAAGTCTATAACGAAAACCCAAATAATTTTAATTAATTCAAAAAAAATCCCCAAAAGGTTTCTAGTGATTCAAAATTAACTGAAGTGTCAGAATAATAATTTAATCTTAAAAATTTAGTACTACCGAGAAGTATAAAAAAATATTTAATTAATTTCAAGACACTAATCAGAACTTTTCTTTAAATAAATTAAAACCGCAAGCAAGAAAATAAATAAATACAATAAAATAATTTAAAATGAAATCACTAAAGATACCATCAATAAGCACAAAATACCCTGATGGGTATTTTTATTATTTAGTCGAAACGTTGTGTCGATAAATCTAACAAATCCACAAATTCAAACTAAGACCGAAAAGGAAAATTCTAAAATTTACTTTATTAAATATAATCTCAATAACCAGCGTTAACACTAAAATAAATACAAGGTTTCGACTGAATCCGAATGATTTAAATTAGCAATACGTGATAAAGTAGAAGTAATTCTAATACTGAAAAAAAAATGTAGGCCCGGATGACGACCTAAAATTAATCGAAACGTTGGGTAAGAAAAGTATAAGCACATTATTATAACTAACTCCAATAAAACTAAATTCAATTTATAATAAATAAATTTGTAACAAAATCGATTACTATAACGATTTCCCGTATAAAATAAATAGAAAATTTAGGCTGACCTCGGCCAATTTAAATAGAAATGAGATTAAAATAAAAAAAAATAACAAAATCTTAACAAAAGAAGGTATGTATAGACCTGAAGAATAGCAAATATTTAAGCGAAACGTTGTGAGAATACTTACAAAAAATATAGATATAGTAAGGCAGCAATAAGAAAAATCAAAAAGCACAAATATATTTAAATTATAATATAACCAGCTTAAAAAAAAAGGGTTTTATTTAACTAATTATTTTCCAGCGGCAAATCAAAATGCAAAAAAATACCATAAACTAAAAGAAAAGCAATTTACGTCATACTTAATTGTTACTGAAAACCTCTGCAAGCCATTTATTAATGTGTTTATTATCTATTAAAAAGAACGAATGCAGTAATCAAATCACACTATGCAAGCTGCTTAAATATTGTGGTTTTATTTTAAAATAAAATAATGCCAATTTACGATTAACAAAATATAATTAATATAATAAGAAAATTAATCAAATTACTCAGGTAAAAGATGTTCGACGAAATTCAAACTAAAAATGTTCTTCGTATGAATTCGTTACACTTGCATTTAATATTAAAGATTCCAAAAAAAATATATAAAAACTAGCACCTTTTGCATAAAAAAAATAATCGTCTCACCCGAGCAAAAGTTAATTCCAAAAAAAAAAGAGAAGAGTTACCAAATTACGAAATCGAAAATCAAGCAAAATTTAAGAAAAAAAATACCCTTGTCAGGATAAATGATATTAAAGCAAATTACCTATCCAATAGGGTCACTCAGTTCTAGTCAGAAAGTGGTTTCACGTGCCAAGTACAAGGGCATGGAAAATGGCGGCCTGGTCCAATCTTCAGGTAAAATCCTCTCTTAGAGAGATTTTCTAGCACAAAAAATAACACACACACAACTATTGCGGTGTTGAGAAAAAATCCCGCTAACGGATTTCCAAGATTTTCCTGGATTATTTCCTTAGACTCGCGCAGAAGACCTGTGGGTTATCGGCAGGTGACCAGAAAAGTGACAAATGTGTTCCCCCAGCTTCCTTCCCATCTAGGACTTTGGTTAACTAAGGTGGCGGAATACCATTGGCTAGAATATGTCAGGTGCTAACAACCTTGCCAAAAGAGCACATAGTCGGAATAAAACAAGGATATGATTAACATGTTAGACAAGAAAAACGACTCTTCATTGGTTGAGAAAGATACAGGAAATAATGCAGGAATACACTTGGCAACAGCGAAAAAGATGCCTGTGCTCTTGATATGAGGAAGTACAGGATGGAGGGTTTCGAGAATAAGTTAATATGGAAGTCTTAGCCGAATAGATCCGAAAAGTTCCGAGACGACGCGATAATAACATTGAGAGAAACAACTAACCTGAAATTTAAAAGCAACGCCTAGCCGAAATGGAAACGTAAATAAACAAATAATATTTAATTAATTACTCTAGTACTAATGGAAAAGGACCACTCAGAAAAGTCAAATATTAGTCCGGAGTAGAGTACCAAAGAGAGAGTTAAATCCCATAAAAATGAAACGTAAGTTGAGTTTAATTTAATAGAATTTTCCCGACTGTATACAACTGTATTTAACCATAAAATAGGAATTTATTCACACAATTATTAACTATTTATTTTAGGAAATGCATCAGACGCAGACGTAACGAAATTTCAGTTTATAATAGGCTCCAAGTAATTATGCAACTATGGACAAAACAAAAGTCGATCTGAATTTCGGAACATCAAACATTGATAGAAATTATAAGAAGTCTGTAGTTTATATAGTCTCAGGAAAAAAAAAGGTAAGAATATTAATATTGGATCGAGAAATACCTTTGGTTTATTTATATCTAACTTAAATGAAAATACCTTTATATGTTACATATTCACAGCAAAAGGGAACACGAATAATAAAATGTAGATTTAAGGGAAAGTATGAAGTGGTGTATATATAGTATCTATGGTCTAAAAATAAACCTATGTATATCTGAAAAGAAATATTTATCAAGGCAACATTTTTTTTTTTAAACTAGTATTTACAGTTCAATATTAATACATAATATCGACTTTATATCAAAGAATTTCTTGGGGTACTAATGATTTGGTTGTTTTTACAGCGACAGAAGAGTTATACAAAATATACGCTCGGATCTAAAAATGCAGCATATCTAGCCAGGGAAAAAGAAAATCCCAAGACTTGTATAAAGGACTCGAAAACAGGTTTACAAAATTAATAAAACTTAGTTTATATCTACTCTGTAAAATATATGGGAAATAAGTAGTTTGTCTAAAATGCTATTCGAAGTTTTTCTTATACGGTATATAATTATTAAATTCGGCAAAATTAAATAAATCCAACAATTATATTTGAACTGATTTTTTTTTGGCGGCATCTATGATTCGAACGCTAAACTTGTACCATTTACTGAAAATTATTCCTTTATATCTTTAGTTCAGATATAGGTACAAAATTAACTACTTATCGAGAGGTGAAACTGTGTGTACCGAAATTTGCTGCAAAAGGTGTTGAATTTATATTTCGCTTAAATATGAACAATGTAACCGCTTCTAATAACAAAACTACTAAAATGTAAGTAAATCAAACCAACAAGGCGTACATATTAATCACTAAACTTAATACTAAAGTAGTAAATTATAATATTAAATTAATCATACAATGAAATACACTTATAACAAAATTAAACTGTTACACACTAAAAGTTAAAGCATATGAAAAAGCTGATCGAGTAGCAGTTTGTTTTTGGAACATTTTTTTTCTAATTTCAAAAATAACCTAGGTTTAATTTAAATAGTTATCTGGATCACCGTGTACTTTGCAATAACATCGATGAGGCAAGAAGTTTGGTGACATTAAGTTTTTTACAATATTCGCAGGTACCTCTAGTTTGAATGCTGCAGAAACTATTTACTTACAATACAATACAATTTCAAACTCAAATTCAAATTATTTTATCCATCATTAAATAAAAATATACATTTCATAATAAAATAACAATACTGGCGCACTGATAAAAAAAGACTGCACCGCGATTAACAAAACGACACACAAGGTCACATAATCTGTGCCTATATGGTGCAGCCCAGAGAAAAATAATTAAAAGCTAGCAAATTGTATTTCTATTATATAATAATATTCCTTATATACAGGGTATTCGGGAACAAAGTCAGGAAACTTAAGGCCGCGATTCTACATGAAAAAATAATGGTAGCAAGTCATTTAAGAAAATCTCAAAATCTCAATTATTTCCTAGTAACGGTTGATCAAAGTTGCATTTTTAATTTTAAATTTCGGGAATATTTAATTTATTTTTTTGCAGATCAACTTAATTAATATTTGACACATAAGTTTAAGGTAATGGACGCTCTTATCCAAAGATAAAAATGTTTATTTAAGTTGCCACCAGAGGGCACTTTACCTACAACTCAAAACTTATTTCCCTGAAAACTTTTTTATTTTGGAAGAGTTTGTCAGAATTGAGATGCCATCTTTAAGCCGATGGAATGTGCTTCAAATAATGTACAGAGTGTCCGGATTTGGTTGCAAAAGCAGGGTATCTCGCTTATTTTTAAAGATAGAACCTTACGGTTTTCACGAACCTGAGCTAATTTTTTGTGAAACTCATGAAGCCATAAACAAAATTTTCATAGCCTTCTTCGTTTATGAGATACAGGGCGAAATAGAAAATTTTGCATTTTGGGACCCCCCTCGTATCTCGGTTATCCTTTAACTTAACGCAAAGGAAAAAATTGCTGCTTATGCAGTTTTTTACGCTGGCTCCAGTGGCGTAGTCATATTTTTCATTTGAGTTGTTATTTTTTAGATATAACCCAAAGTTGTGTTTTTTTTAAATGGGACACCCTGTATATTTGTCCAGAAATTGATTTGTCCTTTTAAAAGCATCTCAAAAATATATAATAGTATGGGCCTATTTTAATAAACAACAACAAAAATCCTAATTTTTATAATTATCATCCCAAATTTTGCAGTAGGCCATGCAAAACGATGTCGTTTTCTTTTGTTTTCTTGGAAGCAAATGACATTTCCCAATTTTGTACGCGTATATAAAAGTTTTTTGTATTTATTTATTGTGTAAAACTATATTTGTATTATTATGGAAGAAAACCAAACTTTCGAACATTATGAAAAGTACGATATGTTAGCTTGTTTTATATTAAGTAATGAAAATGTTGAAGCGGCTTCTGAGATGTATTTTAACAGGTAAATGGTTAATTTTTAGATATGTTGAAATACTATTTCTTAATTTTTATTTAGATATCCAGAAAGGAGGCAACCTAATATATCCATTTTTTATCGGATAAAAAAGAATTTACTTAATCACGGATGATTTATCAAACCTCGTACGAAAACATATAATAAAGAAAATCAGGAGGCTGAGGAAATTACGGTTTTGGCTAATGCAGAAGCTTACCCTACAAACTCTTGTAGGGCCAGTGAAAAGAGCACAGGGATTTCAAAAACTAGAGTTCAAGAAATTCTAAAAAAGCACAAATACCACCCATACAAATTTAGGCGCGTGCAGCACTTACAGCCAGGGGATGCAGAGCGTCGGGTAGTCTTCTGCATTTGGTTTCGAGAAAGATGCGATATGGTTAGAGATTTTGAAAGGAAGGTTATATGGTCAGACGAAGCACATTTCAGTAATTTTGGTATACTCAATAGGCACAACAGTAGATTCTGGTCCCAGGAAAAAGTCCCCCCAAAGAAGGAAGACAGCAGTTCAGGTTTGGTCTAAATGTGTCCTGCTTCATATTAGGAACACATATAAAATTTTATATATTTTTTTAATATATATAGAAATTTTAGAGGCAGCTATACCTGAATTACTTGGCGATGTTCCTCTAGCGCAAATTAACGAAATTTATTTTCAACAGGACGGTGCTCCTGCACATAATTCTGGAATGACGAGATTATTTCTGGACAATAATTTTACCAATCAATGGATCGGAACAAATGGACCTATAAGATGGCCCCCTAGGTCCCCAGATTTGTCGATTTTAGATTTCTTTCTATGGGTATATCTGGAAAATAGAATTTACAAAGACCACTATGATAATGTCCAAGATTTAGGAAATGTAATAAGAGAAAGTTTTCGCTATTTACAAAATCATCCCGTTATTTTGCTTAATTCCTTAAAACGAATACGAAAAATGTGCGAAGCATGCATAGAACAAAATGAAATCAGTTTGAACAGTTCTTTTGATTTCCTTGGTTACTGTAGTTCTTATACGACAGTTGATTTTTGCTGAAAGGCTTGTTACATAATAATTTATTACTGTTTTGTTCTTGTGTTACATAAATCTAGGTAGGTGGTACTTTTTTGGTGCGATATTATCAATACATATTTTGATAAATAGATTTAATTACATATTTCTTTTGATTTATTGTTAGGATGTAGATATTGTTAACGACTTTAAATAAAAGGCAGCATGGTTTTGCATGGCCTACTGCAAAATTTGGGATGATAATTATAAAAATTAGGATTTTTGTTGTTGTTTATTAAAATAGACCCATACTATTATATATTTTTGAGAAGCTTTTAAAAGGACAAATCAATTTCTGGACAAATATATAGGGTGTCTCATTTAAAAAAACACAACTTTGGGTCATATCTAAAACATAACAACTCAAATGAAAAATATGACTACGCCACTGGATCCAGCGTAAAAAACTGCATAAGCAGCAATTTTTCCCTTTGCGTTAAGTTAAAGGATAACCGAGATACGAGGGGGGTCCCAAAATGCAAAATTTTCTATTTCGCCCTGTATCTCATAAACGAACAAGGCTATGAAAATTTTGTTTACGGCTTCATGAGTTTCACAATAAAATTAGCTCAGGTTCGTGAAAACCGCAAGGTTCTATCTTTAAAAATAAGCGAGATACCCTGCTTTTGCAACCAAATCCGGACATCCTGTACTCTTACTTTAAATCGATAAATCATTCCGTTTAGCCGCGAATCGATATTAAAGTTTTATTTAATTAAATTATAACAATACAACACTGACAGCGTAACACAACTAACACACTTTATAATAAATTCTGAAAATGTCGACCATTAACTTCAATATATTTTCTAACGGCTTTTAGAAAATGTCTCCGAACATGATGAAAAGCACCGGGTGTGTTTCTAATATGTTTACAGCGATTTATTATTCGAACTCGTAAATCGTCAAGGTTATAGACTGCAGTTTATACACCAACGTCTTTAAATACCCCCAGAGAAAAAAATTCATTGGGTTAAGATCTGGGGAAAGGCCTGCCCAAGGGAGTTCTCCGTCTCTTCCTATCCAACTATCCGGAAATAACTTATTCAGATATTCACCGACGCTAAAGCTGTAATGTGGTGGTGCGCTGTCTTGCAAGAGCCACATCCTTATTCGTGATCGAAGATCTTCTAATATGTCAGGAAGATTATTTTGTAAAAAACTTAAATAAAGATTTCCATTCAACGTCCCATTAAAAAAGTGAGGTCCTACGAGACAATCGCCTATAATGTCGGCCCAAACATTTAACATCAATCTTCGTTGATGTCACCTTTCTACATAAGTATGTGGGTTTTGAATAGTCATTGATGTGTGTTATGTAAATTCACTATTCCATCGCGTGTAAAACCAGCTTCATCAGTAAATAATATTATATTAAGTACAAGTGGGAGCGGCTCAAAAAATGTTGCTTTGGCACGATAATGTGTTGGAAAAATTTGAAACGTTGAAGTCCTTTGATCGAGGAAGGTATACCGCTCGTATATAAATTTATAACATTTTAACTGGTTGCGCCATACGGCGGAACTGTTTATTGGCGCCGCCGCGCCGGCGCCACTCTTTCGCCTCCCGAATGTCAGGCCGCGATCCCTTGTTCGCCTTCTCGCGTTAGTTTTCACCCACCCCGTATAATACTTGATTATTCTAGAAAAAATCGAAACTTTACTTTTCACTTTAAATTCACGTTATCAGTATTTTTTCGCGTTCGTACCAAAACACTTCGCATAGCAAAAACTAAATTTCTTCATTTTCATTTATACACACCCCGTATAATATACTCCAATCTTACCAATACGTAAATTAAAACTATATCTAGATTATGACACATGCCAAATTACAATGATTTTTGACGCACCCTGTATTTTTATTCATTTTTTTGCTCTTGCAACCTATGATTTTTTTATTCGTCTTTTACACATACTTTTTATTCTTCCTGGACAATATGTGTAATTATTCAATCGTTTTTTCTTTTCATTATTATATTTTTGCACACCCTGTATAATACATATAAATTAAATTTTTACATGTCACTTAAAAAAAATGTTCACCTTCAAAGATTGCCTGCAACGCATTTTTTTTACATATTATAAAGTCTGCAATATTTTATTTACCTATTTACATTAACTTTCATACACCCTGAACATTATTGAAAAATTTGAAAAATAAGTATTACCCAAACGTAAGTTAAAAATGTAAGATGGCGCCTGCGGCGACATTTTTTTCCTCTAGTATTTGTATATGTTTTATTCACCTTTTTTTACAATAATTTTTATACATCCTGTATATATTTGAAAAGTTCAAAAATAAATCTTAACCGAGCTTAAATTATTAAATTATCTTAAATTATCCATTGTACAGGGTTTTTTTTTATATATTGCCACCCCCCTTATCTTTTTTATTTGACATTTTAGAAAAATGTGTCCCAAATAAAAGTTTAATGGTTTCAAATGAGTTTTTATGAAAACATTTTTTTTCATATACAGGGTGTTACAGAAAGTCTGGGCGTGGTCCAAGCTTCTTATTTCAAATAGGTACCCCATTTTTTTATTGAATTTTCGGATTCTCCTGGGAATTTTACACATTTTTTATAAGGGATATTCTATACTTAAATCTAAAGCCTAAAGAGATATTGTTATTTTTTGAAAACTATTATGTAAAACAGGTAAACATTTTTCTGGTCGTAAACTGGTCATTGACGGTGACTGTTTTACTGTTTGGTAGACTTTCTGTCAATTTCTGGATAAAATGTCACATTTCCGATGAGGAAAAATCCGACAACCTTCGCATAGCTTATGAGAATAACGAAAATACACAGGCAACCAGAACAGAAATCACCATCTTCCAACGAATCGCCATCTAAACAAACATTTTTTGAAATATCAGACGTGGATTTTTTTCCTTCTACGGGGTATTCCAAAAACATCGAATTTTGGAAATATGCATATGAATCTAATTAAGGCAACACATGTTTTTAAAAAATATATGTATAATATTAACGAAAACAGAAAAGAATATTTTAAAAACTACACACAGCGTCAAAAAACTTGGACCCCTTCATAAGTCGCAATGCAAATAAGCTTTCCTCAAGACCGCGTATCTTCAGTAATAAATGAACCAACGAAATGATTGAAAAATGATTATGTCAACGAATAGCGGGACTACCACTTTTAGTTAACTGAGCCATGATATTGTAATCAGCAAGCTAATAAGGAGAGTTTAATTTTTTTTAGCCAGACCTCCCATTTAATTTGCATTAGGTCCTGTGTTGAGAAACTTTTAAACACTCTGTAGAGCATTCTAATTACAATAGCACTTTTTTTAATCACATGGTTGGATCATTTATTACTCAAGATACAAGGTCTTGAAACAGAGCATTTTTGCATTGCGTCTTATGAAGGGGTCCAAGTTTTTTGACGCTGTGTTTATTACAAAAAACTACATATTATCAAATAATTCAATAATGAAATGAAATATAAGTAGTTATAATATGGGAGCGCCTCCTCCTCCTCCTCTTCCTCTCTCTCATGTCCCTCATTCTTAACTTCCTCCCCTTTTATTCTCATTCGCATCATATTTTTAATTTTTTCTCTTTGTTCTCCCACATTTGATTTTGCATTCTTAAGTCTTATAAATAGGTGCATCAAGATCATTTTAGTATGTTAAGGTACGAGTGACTGTTAAAAGAAAAAAATCTGTTGAATAAATCTATTAATAATAATATTAAAATAAAATGAGTGAATCAGTTGGAGAAAGAAATCGATCCATTCCGCTTCAGAGCCTCGAAGAAATTATACCAGGAGTTCAAGAAGAAAATATACCATTAGTTCGAGAAGAAAATAATGGGATTGTTTTAAAAAATTTGAACAAAACTGAGAGTGAAGAGAAAAAAGTGTTTTGTGCTATTTGTTTTGAAATAATCGAATATTATGATTCATGTAGACCAAATACATGTTCCCACATTTTTTGTTTAAAATGTATTTTAAGATGGAATGATGAAAATTGTTGTTCTATAATGGTAAACAATTGTCCTGTATGTCGCACTAGATATTACTATTTGGTACAAATCTTCAAAGATGTAATTAGACATCATTTTGTTGTAATTTTAAAAAGAGGATAATATTTTTTTTATAATTTGTGTTTGTGAAAACTCTGGTAACAAATAATTTTGTAAAAAAAGTAAATGTAAATATATATATAATAATTGACACACATTTTTTCCTTTTCCTATATTGAAACGACAACAATGATCTAACAAGTTTTTTAATACATACTAATTTTCACATTACATAACAAAACAATTGTTATGGGTTGACACAAAAAGTGCCACGCCCTAAAATGGCACCACTTTTGCAGATCGAATCTTAAATTTTCTTATGGGAATTTACATGTAAAAATGACGGTTTTGATTGTCGGACCGGCATAGCCTAATCTACTACTTTTTAATTATACTAATAATATTAATATAATTTGCTTCAAGTAAGAGAAAACTCAATTGAATACAGAAACAAGCGTTAACAAAATGTTATGCTAATATATGAGTGCTTCTAGTGGCAGTAGACATAATCGACACTTTTTTTACATATGATTAACTATTTCATTTACAAATACAGTGTCAGATGTTAGAATAAAAAGAAGTATTTTGCATATAGCACTGAAAATATATAACCGCTTATAGTAACATTTGACATTTTTAAATTAATATTCTTGACGTATTCTTATTATCTTTACAATTTAAGTTTAAAATTAATATTTTTGACATTATCTATCCATTACGTTTATAACCTATATTTAAAATTAATATTGTTAAACTAATCTACACATCACATTTACAAACTATGTTTAATATTAAACCTAACCTAACCTAACCTAACCTATATTTAAAATTAATATTGTTAAACTAATCTACCCATCACATTTACAAACTATGTTTAATATTAATATTTAACAATATAATTTTCTATTTCTTTTTTTTCATTTTTGTTGCAGGGGGGTAAGGTAGTTGATCGGCTTGGGAAAGTGGTTTTTAGAGATTGTCGTTCAACTTTAAGTAGGACACATGTGATTAACTTTTGCATATAAAATCGCCTCAGCGAAGAGACGAATGCAATTGATTTCTGCATTCACACTGTGCAGAGCTCGCGAGTTTTCTGGTGTTTACATTGTGTTTATTTGGTAATTTTTCAATTTTTATTTTTATTTCTAACATTTTTATTTGGCAAGATTTAATTCTTATATATATTGGTGACATTTTTATGTACATTTGTGGCATTTTATTTGTTATTACGATTTTTTTTCATAATGGACAATTTTTTGGCATCGAGTAGCAAAATTATTGACAATGACTTTGACTTATACACATGTACTCAAATGCAGAATTTTGCAAACCAACAAAACAATGAAACAGACGTATTTACAACTAGTCAACAACAAACTATTCAGGACTTGAATGAAATTATTTATAATAGCCAAGTATAAAATAATGCCAACAAACAGAACAACGAAAAATATTTATTTACAGCTAGTCAACAAGAAACTCTTGACGATCTTAATGACATTATTGACAACAAATCGGACTTAATTACAACAAAAACTAAACAAACTCTTGAAGAACTGAATGACATTGACGAAACTCAAAATTCTAGCGATGAGGATATTGTTTGTTTTCAAAAATCTAATACAAATTATTTAACATTAAAATCGCCAATTAATTCTCCGAGACCAATTTGCTCTCCCTTTTTGTTTAGTGAAAATTCTGATTCGGAAGAAGAACAAATTGATCAAAATTTAAGTTTGGCTATTTGTCCTACTAATTCACCATATGATATTGTAAATTCTGATTCGCAAGAAAAACAAATTGATCAAAATTTAAGTTCGGCTATATCTTCTATTAATTCACCATTTGCTATTGTAAATTCTGATCCGCAAGAAAAACAAATTGATGCAAATTTAACTTCGGATATTTCTCCTAATAATTCACCAGTTGAACAAAATTCAATTTCGAAACCATCATTTATCATTAAAAAAAATTTTAAAATTAATAAAAAAAATAAAAAACAAATAGCAAACCTTAAGTGTCTGGGTTTCGCTATTCAAAATTTAACTAATTTGATCACAATTAAAAAGGGAGACGAAAGTACGGTGAATTATGTTAAACAGGCCTTTGACAAATTAGTTGACTCATTTGAAGAAATGGATTCATAAAGTCAATTAATTTCTATTGCTTTTTTCAAAATTTGACTATAACTAAATAAAAATGCACAATATTAATTTTATTATTATACAAAGAACTTCAAAAATGCAATTGCTTTTTTCAAAATTTGACTATAACTAAATAGAAATGCACAATATTAATTTTATTATTATTATTATCCAGAAAACTTCAGAAATGCATAAGTGTGTAACATGTAATAAAGTCTTCACTAGAAAGGATAATTTATTGCGACATAATAAAAAACATGTTAACGGAAATTCCACAAAACTCAACAGTTGGTTGAAAAAACCAAAGCTTGTTAAAGGTAAGAACATTTTATTTTTCATGTTATATTTTGTAAAATATTTTTTTCTTAATTTATAGATTCTACAAATATTGTAAAATATTGTAAAGAATGCAAGAAAAATATAAACCAAAGTCTATGGGGTGGACATCTTCGATCTAGTGTGCACAAGAACAATTCCAAAATAGGCTTGGAGGAAGGTGTTGAAATTATCAAGTCAGCATTCAGGGAACGAATAATATCTTATAGGATTTCCTCACACCAAAACTTCATAAATGTGAAAGAGTATTTTCAACATTTGGAATACAAAATTGCACATCTAATAGATCAAGAACTGCAGAAACATAAATGTATCAAGCTAAATATGGAACTGTTCGGTTTCTATTTTAACCCCAGCAGCGACAGCTATGATGTCAAATCTTTTAATGCGCCGTTCCAAGTCATTTGCCAGGGATATCAGAAAAAAGAACTGTTAGAGCAAATCTGCACCATTATTGACCAGAAAGCTGACGAATTTGCAGAAAGAGATTCAGGTAAAGAATTTATTTTCGATTTTACAACAGCAACAAAAAAAGTAATTTTTTAATTTTTACGTTGCAGGATGGGCTTTGATGAATTTACTTCATTTGGAAATTAATGTTAACAAGCACAATCCGCTGAGAGCCTCATCTTTTATCGAACTTCCTCAAGAGATCAAGAGACGTCAAGCTGTGATCAACATTAGGAATGATGACAACTTTTGCTTCGCCTGGGCAGTTGTGTCTGCTCTTCACCAACCAAGCGGATTAGATTTTGAAACTTCATCCTACCCACACTACTCTTCTGTTTTGGATATGTCAGGTATAGAATTTCCAATGTTGCTAAAGAACATTAAGATTTTTGAAGAAAAAAATAACATTTCTATTAATGTATATGGATTAGAAATTATAAATCCTAAAAAGGGGTATGAAGTAATTGGTCCACTTTATTATTCATCGAATAAAAAAAATCAACATGTCAATTTATTGTTAATAAGTGATGATGATGAAAAAACTTTTCATTATTGCTATATTAAAGATTTATCAAAACTAGTTTCTGCACAAATTTCTAAACATCACGGAAAAAAATATATTTGCGATGGTTGTTTACAATATTTCCCTACAGAAGAAAATTTATTACAACACAATAGCTATGATTGTGATCATTTACGAATTAACCTACCTTCTAAAGAATTAATAAAAGATAAGTTTGGAAACTATTCATATGATAATATTTTGAAATTTGTAAATTATCATAAACAAATGAAAGTTCCTTTCGTGGTGTATGCAGATTTTGAATGCATTTTAAAGCCTTTAAATAATGACAATGTTGATAAAAATCCTAATACTTCATACACCTTAAAACAATATGAACATATTCCACATTCATTTGCCTATTACATTAAATGTTCATTCGACGATAATTATTCTAAATTTGAAAAATATAGAGGTCAAAATTGTGATACATTATTTATAAATTCTTTAGAAAGAGATGTGTATAACATATACAATAAATATTTAAAGACTCCTAAAAAGATGATTCCTTTGAACGAACTGGACAAAATTTATCATAACTATGAAACAGTTTGTCATATTTGTAATAAACCTCTTTTAAATGACAGGGTTGCAGATCATTGTCATATAACCGGTCTTTATAGAGGTCCAGCTCATTCACTCTGCAACATAAATTACAGAATACCTAACTTTATTCCAGTTATATTGCATAATTTGCGTAATTATGATTCTCATCTATTTCTTAAAAAATTATGCTTAAACAAAGAACAACTAACAGTTATCGCACAAAACAAGGAAAAATATATTTCATTTGAAAAGCTTATTCATGTGGATAACTATTTTGATAAAAAGACACAAAAGGCTAAGAAAAAAAATATATCATTAAGGTTTATTGATTCTTTTCAATTTCTATCCCATTCTTTATCAAAACTCTCTGAAAGCTTAAAAGATGAACAATGTAAGGAAATAAAAAAAATTTTCAATGATGAAGAAAGATTTAAACTTATTCGGCAAAAAGGTGTATTTCCTTACAATTATATTGATGATTATTTAAAATTAGAAGAAACAACTTTACCTCAAAGAGACCAATTTTATAATACTTTAACGGATGAGCACATCAGTGATGCAGAATACCAAAGAGCTGTAAAGGTTTGGCAATTGTTTAAATGTGAATCTCTTGGTCAATACTCCGACGTTTACTTACTCTCTGATACTTTACTTTTGGCAGATATTTTTGAAAATTTTAGAAGCACTTGTTTATCCACATATAAGCTCGATCCAGCTCATTTTTACACTTTTCCAGGTTTATCTTGGGAGGCGTGTTCGCTATACTGAAATAAGTTAAGA
>JAUTXW010000593.1:0-21811 GCA_030620095.1 Kuschelorhynchus macadamiae
GTCTACAGCAGATAAACTTAACTTAACGCGACAAAAAAACCACAGTAAATTGCCAGAACATTTAACTAATGCTTCAGATATTCACGATTTTTTTCAATCTTCGAATGATTTTCCAGACTCTACCTCATCCGAACTATTAAACTTTTATAAAAATAATAGAGACACTGATAGATCATTGGAATTTTATCTCATTGACGAAGTAATGTTGAATAAAATTATGTCAACCATAACATCAAATGCGATTGGTGAAGATGGAATCTCCATTAAAGATTTAAAACTTTGTCTACCCTTTTGTACAAATCCACTAATTAATATTATTAATACTTGTATTTTAGAGAAAACTTATCCCGCAATATGGAAAAAATCAATTATTAAGCCAATTGCTAAAGTTTTGGAACCCACCCAACTTAATGACCTTAGACCTATAAGTATACTCCCGGCCATGTCTAAAATATTTGAAAAGCACATTTTTAATCAACTATCATTTTTCGCAGAGAGTCAAAGTATAATTTCAGCATTCCAGTCAGGTTTCCGAAAGGATTTTAGCACTTGCACGTGCCTTGTAAATATATTAAATGACGTTCGTCTTAATGAAGAGGAAAAGAACTGTACTTGTTTGGCTTTATTGGATTTTAGCAAGGCCTTCGACACTTTAAACCACAAGATGTTATTGGCAAAATTGAAGTACTTTGGCTTATCTGAAAATTCTTTAACTCTTTTCAGTAGTTATCTAAGCTACCGTCAGGGCCGGGTTGTGGTCTCTGGGGAGTCAAGTGCCTCTACATCGAATTTTCTACCAATTTCTCAGGGTGTTCCCCAAGGCTCTGTGCTCTCGCCTTTATTATTCGCAATTTACGTTTCTGACATGTGCAAGGATATAAAATATTCTAAACTTCAACAGTATGCCGATGATTCGCAACTGTATATCCCTATTAACAATCAAAACATAGATATTGCCCAGTCACAGCCTATTTCCGATTTAAGGAATGTTGAATCATTTGCAAAAAATCATAATTTAAAACTTAATGCAGCCAAATCAAAAATTCTGGTTCTGGGAAGAAATAAACTAAGAAATAATTTAGAGAATGAACTCCAAATTCATATTAATAATAATATAATTCCCATTGTACATGAAGCAAAAAATCTAGGTGTTATTTTTGATAGTTTATTATCTTTCGAATCTCATGTAAAAACTAAATTAAAAGCAGCTTACCTTCGCCTCAGAAATCTTTACAAATTAAAAACTTTTTTACCTTCCAAACAAAAATATTTTTTGTGCGAGACATTAATACTTTCATTATTTGACTATGCTGATAGCGTATATGGAGAATCTTTGTCATGGCTTACGAAAACCATGATACAAAAAGTACAAAATAGCTGCATGAGATTTGCATTTAATATCCCCTACAGGAACCACATTACTCCATATTTGAACGACTTAAACATTTTGAATATGCAAAATCGGAGAAGATACCATATGTACACTTTTATCTACCGGGTAATTAAACGAGATAGGTCACGTTATTTGAGTAGTAGATTTTCCAGATTCGGACACGTTCACGAAACCAGAAACAACCAAAATTTTGTCACCCCCCTTCACATAACGGCGACATTTCAGCGCTCTTTTACATACTCAAATCTGGAATGGTCTCTCGGCGGAGGTCAAGGACCTACCCCTTAACAGTTTTGCCAAACATGTTAAGGCGAAATTGTTGCAAGAGCAGTGTTTACTGTGATATATTTTTTTTTCAATGTAGATGTATTTGATACTTTGGTATATGCAGTTTGGTTTGGCCCGCAGCCGCCGGTGCCGTCCGTTTGAGCTACCGCCTCGTCCGCTTACGCCCTGCCGCCTCTCGCTCTCCTCGTCGCTGTCCTGCCCTACTTTTCGCTTCTATGCAGTTCCCTGTATCAATCAATCTGATCACATATATTATATATCTTTTTTTTAAATTAAAATAGTATGTACATTTTTTTCATTCATGTTAATTTCGATGACTATATATTTTTTTCCAAGGGTCGCCTTGCATATGTACCTTTACCGTAAAGGGTGCAATGTGAACGGTTTAATAATCGAAAGGTTGTCCATTTTGCTAAGATGTAATTCTGATATTTTAATATTTCAAATTTTGTAAAATAATTTATATTTCTTTAGCAAATAAATAGTTTTGAATTTGAATTTGAATTGAATTTGAATTGACTTTATAGACATATTTCAGCTAGATCATAACCCGCACTAAAAAGAAAAGGAAACAAATCAGAAAAATATTAACGTTGGAGGACGTTTACACAATACCGGTATTTATCTCAGCCACAGGAATAGTGTTAAAGAATCATTTAACGGGTTCCGGGACTTTCACTAAGAGCATTGTAGATACAGTACGCCGCGCCCCACAGATCTGGATCCGGGACGAAAGAGGGAAGTTTGTCCAAAGGAGACCATTTCTATGGATATGTAGAGTTTTAGCCAATCAGTAATGAGTAATGCACCCTTTCCATAGATACTTGTATTCTTTTCATAGCCTCGGGTCTGTGAGCCATACTTTAGCGATAAATATTTCATATATCTCTCAGCTTTTCAGAAAATCCACACATTTTCGAAGATACATCGCTGGTGCTGACGTGTTCCACGACTTTTCTGTCACTTGTTAAATATGAGTCTTTTGACCATTATAATCTATATATATATATATATATATATATATATATATATATATATATATATATATATATATATATATTCTCTATCAACTTAGTTTTCTTTCTCCTTCTTTTAGATACTATTAAATAAGGATAGTTACCAGATAATCATCTATAGAAGCTACTTAGAAGTATTAAACGTCATTGATAACGACATTGTTAGTCGATGATAAATAATAAAGTGTGGTTAGTGGTAACTAAAACTGAATTAAAAGTAAATATTTGATATGGACTTGTTTTCATTCCTTTATTACATGGAAGGGTACATAATAAGAAAAAATCCGGGTAACTGGTTAAACCCAATCTGTAAATTACTCCTATAATAAAAGGAAGGATTCATATCGAGGGAAGTTTTGAGTAAAGCCAATTTACCGATTTTCTTATTACGAGAAGATAAAGTTCGGTCCTTTCCTTTTTGTGACTACGTTTCGTAACAATTTATATATTTATATCTATTTAAGAAAATCACGGAGAATTCGGCCAGGAAATGTCTTTCTTTACGTTCTATTCTATTCTATTTTTATCCGTAAAACATTTTAATTTAATATTAATTATATGTTTCTATTCTTGTATATAATAAAATAAAAAAGACTAAACATCAAATATTTCTACATACAATTTTGATCTCAAACGTCAAATGACAAATAATTTTTTGTGTCACTGATGTATAGCAAAAAATTGAAAGTTTTAAATTGAAAGGCTATGCGAAAGTTCATATTTGAAAAATTAATAGATGTTATTTCTGTATTAACTAAAATTCTACTACATTTAATTAGAAATTAACCATTGTAAAATATCATAACAAAATTTTTTAACTATTGAAACAATTTTTAATACAAATTTTATTTCTTTTGAAAGTTGTTTCTATAAACAAATTTTAGGAACACCAATGGCATCATCTATATCGACAATACTTGCCGAATTTATTATCTTTCTAAATACCTTTTTTAAAAATATAACCTATACCTTAAAAAAAATGTGACAAAATTTCGTGACGAAATTTCAAAGTTTTTAATAACTATGATCATAATTTACTATTGAAAAGGAAAACGACTGTAACCTGGCTGGTATATACAACTTACTAGTTCAGCAAGATACATAAACTATATGTGATACCACTGTAACAAAACGAACCTAAATGCGATTTTAGGCTGACAAAACAAAATAGAAAAACTTTCCCATCCAACCTTAAAACAAAAGAATTTCAACATTTTGAAACACATACTTATAGATAATACATTTCCTGTAAATATAATGAGAAAAGTACTACACACAGTCAATAATACAAATATTCGTCAAAATCTAGAAAATTTAAATCCTAAAATTAATTTCTTCTTTGGATCAATTCCTTATATTTATAATTTAAGTCAAAAATTGTTACCTCTTTAGTGAATATGGGTGTCAATGTTTTATGCAATTTTAATAATTAATGTAGTCATATGTGTCTGAATAATTGTGTATTTTGTTATAATATGTAATGTCTATATTTCTGTTATAGGTAAGGGATTTTTATTAAAAAAAATTTGACTTTTTAGCCCTATAAGCAATTTTGAGAAAGGCTGAAGTAGCCGAAACCTCAATTGATTAAAACGCTTATGAAACCACTAACCACTAGTGTTTCTATACATACCATAAAACCAAAGAAGACTTAAACAAACATACATTTTTGGTTACATCATCAGGAAACCAGCCACAAAATAAATTTCGTTGCTGTAGGGAGGTTACCAATATAGATCATTATAAAACCAGAGAAATTCTAAAAGCCATAGAAATTGAAAAACAAGGTGATTTAAATAAAAGGGACGAATCATTAAAACTACCAACAGTATGGAAGGCAATAATCGTCAAATCTAAAATCACAAAAAATCAAACGCAATTAGCGCATCAACAACAGCAACATCCGGAAAACACAAATAACGGCCAGCGGCCGCTCAAATATAACCCTCGGCCTCGGGTGGGGGTATAAATGAAGCGCCGCAGTCACTAATACTTCAGTTTCTATTCGGACGAGAGAGCGAAAACTTCGAAAATGCCAAATGTGATTTTGGCGAAACGTCAGCAAAACTGTTCTTTTCAGAACGACAGTAGTGAACGGACGTACACCCGGAAAAAAAAAATATATATATATATATATATATATATATATATATATATATATATATATATATATATATATATATATATATATATATATATATATATATATATATATATATATATATATATATATATATATATATATATATATATATATATATATATATATATATATATATATATATATATATATATATATATATATATATATATATATATATATATATATATATATATATATATATATATATATATATATATATATATATATATATATATATATATATATATATTATATATATTTATATATATATATATAAGAAATTAATTTTAGGATTTAAATTTTCTAGATTTTGAGGAATATTTGTATTATTGACTGTGTGTAGTACTTTTCTCATTATATTTACAGGAAATGTATTATCTATAAGTATGTGTTTCAAAATGTTGAAATTCTTTTGTTTTAAGGTTGGATGGGAAAGTTTTTCTATTTTGTTTTTTCAGCCTAAAATCGCATTTAGGTTCGTTTTGTTACAGTGGTATCACATATAGTTTATGTATCTTGCTGAACTAGTAAGTTGTATATACCAGCCAGGTTACAGTCGTTTTCCTTTTCAATAGTAAATTATGATCATAGTTATTAAAAACTTTGAAATTTCGTCACGAAATTTTGTCACATTTTTTTTAAGGTATAGGTTATATTTTTAAAAAAGGTATTTAGAAAGATAATAAATTGGGCAAGTATTGTCGATATAGATGATGCCATTGGTGTTCCTAAAATTTGTTTATAGAAACAAGTTTCAAAAGAAATAAAATTTGTATTAAAAATTGTTTCAATAGTTAAAAAATTTTGTTATGATATTTTACAATGGTTAATTTCTAATTAAATGTAGTAGAATTTTAGTTAATAAAGAAATAACATCTATTAATTTTTCAAATATGAACTTTCGCATAGCCTTTCAATTTAAAACTTTCAATTTTTTGCTATACATCAGTGACACAAAAAATTATTTGTCATTTGACGTTTGAGATCAAAATTGTATGTAGAAATATTTGATGTTTAGTCTTTTTTATTTTATTATATACAAGACTAGAAACATATAATTAATATTAAATTAAAATGTTTTACGGATAAAAATAGAATAGAATAGAACGTAAAGAAAGACATTTCCTGGCCGAATTCTCCGTGATTTTCTTAAATAGATATAAATATATAAATTGTTACGAAACGTAGTCACAAAAAGGAAAGGACCGAACTTTATCTTCTCGTAATAAGAAAATCGGTAAATTGGCTTTACCCAAAACTTCCCTCGATATGAATCCTTCCTTTTATTATAGGAGTAATTTACAGATTGGGTTTAACCAGTTACCCGGATTTTTTCTTATTATGTACCCTTCCATGTAATAAAGGAATGAAAGGAAGTCCATATCAAATATTTACTTTTAATTCAGTTTTAGTTACCACTAACCACACTTTATTATTTATCATCGACTAACAATGTCGTTATCAATGACGTTTAATACTTCTAAGCAGCTTCTATAGATGATTATCTGGTAACTATCCTTATTTAATAGTATCTAAAAGAAGGAGAAAGAAAACTAAGTTGATAGAGAAACATTAAAATGGTCTCCAATAGAAAGCACTGTTTCCAATTTCGCAAAGCGCTAAAAAACTTTGAAAATTGTTCAAATTGTGCCTAACAATCTTTGAAATACTTGTACTTGGATTTAATTAATCTTAGTAAAATAAAGTCATTCTAACATGAGTGCCGTTAAATAATAATGTTAATAGTGCAACTTTTATATCTCTGAAACATATCAAAGCTATTGAACATATTATACTGAGACTATAAGGGAAAAATCATCTTACAATATTGAATACACAAACCTTAGACGCTTTGCAGGCCGTGTTGTAAATTAGGAATAATTGTCGTGACACTGGAAAGTTCTAGCACGATTAGAGAAATAAATTAAAATAAATTTAAATTTTATTTTGACAAAAATAAAACAAAATTGAATTGGTGATTGGAAAAAGGATAATATTCCAAAAATATGGCGAATGAAAGTGAGATAGCTATTTGAACAATACATGTGTGATCTATCCGTAGAGAGCAAAAATGATAAAAGAGACGACTCTCTTCATATAGTAATTTTGTCGTTGAGTGGAAAAAGGACAATATTCACGGAATATTATCGTTGTTCCACTCATCGTCAAATACGCGCCTTGTTTTCAAACGTCAACGTCTTGAATAGCTGTATTTCAATATATTTTGCAATTTCGTCGAGTCAACAGGTGTTTTTAAAGTGATTGTTTGATTTCCAAAGTTATCTACAATCTACAAATTAGTAGTTTAGTAAGTTAGTTTTAAGTGATTGTTAAATAAACATTAAGATATAAACTTATTTTTATAAATGTCGGATTCAGGAGAAGAACATGAAGATGTGAAAAAAAGAAAGCTCAATAACGAATTTCATAAAAAGCAAGAGAAAAAATTGCAAGACAAAATGAATAGTGTTTGTTGCACATAAAGGCAAACTAGTTAATGCCAAAATAACCGGCCCGGATTGCACTTGTCGTAAAAAAATTATGGCTGATTTCACCATTGAAGAAAAACCTTCCATCATTGAAATACTTTATAATGGAAGACCAAAAAATGAAAAAGATACATACCTAGTCAGGCTAATAGAAAACAGGATGTTGCCAGACATCGTCCTTCGTCAGTAGGGTCTAGACAATATACATCTTCAAGTATTTTGCTATGAAAGGTACGTGTAGAGTTGAAATTTGCCGTAATACGTATATAAGTTAACATTACTCTCTCCAATAAACCCATACAATGCTTAACTAAACTGCTTGAAACTCAAACTTCACCATCTGAAACGGTGGATGTCGCGATTGTTGCCAAAATTGATGAACTTATGAAATCATTTCTAAAAAAGAGTATCATTATTATTCTGCGCTAACTACCTACTTAGATGCAAGCATAAACGTAACTAAGATGTACGAGCTCTTTACTAATGTAAATCCTGATTTAAGAACTATCGTCAAGTAAGAATATTATCTGAAGCGTTAAAACTAGGGATAACTATCTGGTAGGCCCCAAGTCGACGTTTGCTCGACCTGTCAAGATTTAAAAGCAAAGATGAAGTCAACAACTCTTAATGAAATAGCGAAGAGATGCGCCGTTGCAGAACTTATGATTCATAACATATTTAACTTTTATAAAAAACTCAATGAAATCAAGGAGATCTGTAAGGAGAGAAGTGACGTTGGAGCAATAGTTTTTGATTGTATACAAAACCTATTTCTTTCCTTTAATTAGTTCAGGAAATGTTTTGTCTGCGAAAGGTATGGTATTAAGTTGTTAATGTTCACAGCCTTGACAACAACATATCGGTGTTTTACACCCACACTGAAGGAGATGCTCATTGAAGCTCCAATGAAGTCATTACGTCGATTTTGGACTTCATTACCCAACACATCCCTGAAGTAGTAAGAACTTTGTATGTCTTCAGGGGTGCGTGCGGGAGACAAAACCGCAATTATACTTTAACCAGGTTATATTTTGCTCTGAACATGAATGGCAGATTTCAAATCATGTATTAATAATTGCAAGGGAAATTCCCATGCAATTTTAAAAAAATTTATCCCATCCGAGGATATAGTTTTTTCCAATGTGACACAAACTATTCACTTATTAAGGGTTCTTTCAAAATTTTGATAGGATTTATTTTACTGACCAATACAATGATATCATTCCGTCTTCCAAGAAACAAAACCCTCATTTCTAAGTAAAACGGCTAACAAATATCGACTTACTTAATTTCAAAGGTAGGTGCCCACAATATTTTAAAAAGACTACCAAAGATGTTCAGACAAAGCTTTTTTACCAGTCAGCAAATGCAGGCAGTTGATATATACCCAAGTAATGAAAGGCAATAGCAAGGAATCTGAATTCATTGATGGTTTAACCCATGGACAATATCACAACAAATAGAGAGAACAGTGGCCCAGAAGACTAAAAAAAGTTTTTCCAAAAAAGTTTGTTTTTAAAACAAATACTAGTAATAATGCCCGTGTTCACTTTGATTAACTCCTGTTTTCTATTTTGAGTGGAAAAAGATAACATTTTGGTACTTTTATATACTAATATCTAGACTTTAAATGAACTTTGTCAAAGTATACAATTGGCCAATAGAAATGTTTTTTTTTGTAAAATTAACGGTTTTGCTGCAAGACAGTTTTTTTTAATTTTTTAAAACCAAGCTACGCAGGAAAGTAATCCTTCCAATCACCTATTCAAGTATCAGTCATCAGACGAAAGGTATATTAAAAGTCAAGACATACTATGATAGCACCATTGACGGTAACTCTAGTTACTACCTGTTACCAAGCAAAGAAACGATTTATATTATATTTTATTCAAAAATATAGTAACTACGCATACGCGTCACAATAATTTTGCGAAACTGCGATTAATATTAATCGCTAAGAATAAGTACGTTATTATTTTAA
The DNA here is from genome assembly GCA_030620095.1 of Kuschelorhynchus macadamiae. Classification (NCBI taxonomy): domain Eukaryota; kingdom Metazoa; phylum Arthropoda; class Insecta; order Coleoptera; family Curculionidae; genus Kuschelorhynchus; species Kuschelorhynchus macadamiae. The sequence continues at coordinate 9,311 of JAUTXW010000593.1, forward strand.
AATCCTGTTCCAAAGTATTCTGCATCAATGTTTTGTATCTACTGTGCTAAGTGCATAGAACCGGTGACGAATAACGCCTTATTTTTCCTATCTCCTGCTATCTATAATACTATAGAATAACGAGCTAGATTTCTGCCAAGTAACGAAAGCAAATAACGCCTTAATTTTTAACTAACAAAATACATCTCTATTTAAAACTAGTCTGCTAGAAAAACGTTAACATCTTTTTTAGGTAGTAAAATTTGTCTAAGCACGCGTTATAATGTTTATGCACTTTTTAACATATTTAATTATAGCTTAATTTTTTGTGCGATAAGGAGAAGGGCAAGCTCGACGTTTAAATAAAACTGTTTGGGATTTTGCAATCGATACAGTTTTCTTACATATACTAAGGTCAGTGACTATACTTATAATATTTTTAATTTAGACAAAGTTAATTTAAGAGGGTATGTTTAATTCAATAATATTATTACACCTTATCTAAAAAAATATGGCTTAGATTTCTCGCGCAGTCTGATTTTAACAGACCGAAGTGATTTATATAACGCAGCATATATTTATTGTCTTATAACAACTCGAATGCGATTTGTGTTTATGTGTCTTTGTTGATATAATATGTGTAACTATTTGTGTTTTATATAGAGTGTATAGCGTCTCCGCGTTTGCAAGGGTCGGCTTGTGAGATAAGGTTCAGTCTCACCTTTAGATACTTGAATCCAGGGCTTCACAAAGTCGACTGGCAGCATTTTGCGCTGGTCCGTTTCGGAGGAAGATCTATATTTTATGATCAAATAAATAGTTCCTGAATATACATATATTAAAAGTTTGGATTGTGAATTTATTAACAACTAATATAGGGCGTTCCAAAGGCAGTAGTCAAAAATATTCTTATGAATATAGGCCATATCCATCAATATTTTAAAGTAATATGTTAATATCGAAAATTATACTCAATCTTTTGTATTTTTACTTCCCTCGTAAAAGGAAAGTATTGTAATCGTAAAAATATCACCCTCCGAGATTTTTTCAGATCTTCACGTTTCAGGGTCCCAAATTCCGAAAAACATGTTTTCTCAATTCTGTCGGTCTGTCTGTTCGCGGTATAGCTAAAAAACTACTTACCCGATTGACTTCAAATTTTGCTCAAAAATTCAGGGTCATATGAAAATGAGCTGGTAATATTTTAGTAAAAATCCATTATGGCGATACAAAATGGCGGCCTAGGGAAATGTTAAACAAATTTTTTATTGAAAAACTACTTTCAATCAAATTTATCTCAAATTTTGTACAAACATCAAGTATTATTTGGAATCAACTGGTATCATTTTGGTACGACTGCAAGATGGTGGAACAAAATGGCGGCTTAATAAAATATTTAAAAATTCGGTCTGAAAAACTGCTTAATGGATCAACTAGTAAAACTATGCTACTAATTCAAGGTGGCGGAACAAAATGACGGCTAAATAAAATTTTTGTAATCGTGAAAAAATCAGTCTCTCAGGTTTTACATATCTTCACGTTTTAGCGTCCCTAGATGCTAAAAAATATATTTTATCAAGTTCCCATATAGCGGAACAGCGTTAAAAAAATTATTATTAAAATACTAATTATCCAATTTTGCACAAAGTTTAACTGTTATATAATAATGAACTGGTAATATTTTGATATATGATATGAATCCAAGATAGTAAAACAAAATAGCGGCCTAATAAAATATTTAAAAAATCAGCCTGAAAATACTACTTATTCAGTTAATTTCAATTTTTGTGCAGTTCAGTGTGATATAGAGACAAACTGGTAAAGTTGTGGTACTTATTTAAGATGGCGAAACAAAATGCGGCCAAATATTTTTTTTTTAAAATGAACGTAAAAAATCTTGTTCTATTGACTTCCATAAAAATTAAATATGAAAATGGGATAAACTGGTATGAATTCAAGATGACGGAACAAAATGGCGTTATGTGTCGATGTAAAACCTTTGCGGCACGGGTAGAAAGAAACTGGTAAAATATCGATCCAAATGGAATTCAATATAATGGAACAAATTGGCGTCCAATAAAAATGTTTGAAAAGACATTATATGTAACACATATATAGGGTAAAGTCGGGTATATCGTACCGGGTTTATTAAAACCAACATAAAATACTTGATAATAAGATATTTATCAAAATAACAATATTTTTGGATACTTTAGGCATTTATCTATCAATAAACGGCAGCAAAAATGTATGGTTTTGATATATTTCTCAGTTAATTGCAAAAAAAAAATGCGGAATCGGTACGATTTACCCAACTGGTCGTCAATATCGTACCTCTTGGTAGGTATATCGTACCAGACATAAAAGTAAATGTCGGCTAAATTGGACCATTAACAAATTTGGGAAAAATAAGGCAAAACAACAACTTTGTTACAAAATTTTATTACAAATTAAAATTAATAAGAGCAAAAAACACAATAATAATTTAATTTTGATTTTATTGTGACGCATTTTTCATGAAACCACTTTTTACAAAGCAAACACTGAATCATATTTTCCACTGAAAATTCTTCACAAATTTCACAATACCACTCTTGTTCGTTAACTTCTATTTGAATCACAGGCTGTGAAGAAGATGATGCGGATGTGCTCGGGATAGAATCAAGATCGGACTGTGATTTTTTCTTTAATGTAGTAGATTTAGAGTACACAGGTTGTGAAGATGATAATGCTGATGTGCTTGGAATAGAAACGAGATCGGACTTTAATTTTTTCTTTGAAGCAGATGTTTTAGAGAACACTTGGCGTTTTACAGCTTTTACTTTTTGGACCTTTTGTGTATGTTTGTCTTTCACAGCTTCTAAATACTCTTTATGCGGTGTACTTGTTAAAACTACAGCCGGCTGGGAACCCCTCTTCTTTCGTTTAACTATTTGGGGAGTCATTTTGGGTATAGGACAGAGATCTTCAATAGAAACTTCCATTTGAGTCTCATTTTGAGTGGTGCAAATTAGGTTATCGCTAAGGGACTCTTCTTGGGGCATATCATTTAAAGTTTCAACGTTAGGATCATGTTGCACTTCCTCTCTATTTAAGTTTTCAGATACAGATGAAGTTTCTAATTCGTCTATGTTATTGTTCAAAATTTCTGCTGCGGCAAATTGATGTTCTTTAAAAACATGGCGATCAATAGGCCAAATTCCACTTCCCCGAAATCCTCCAATAGCATTTTCTATAGTAGCTGCTCTTCCATAAGCTTCAGCTATTATCTGGGATATTTGAAATTGAGTTACTACTAACCCTGGCTTTGTGCGAAGCCACTTTACTACTGCTTGGTCATAGTAGGCCTGCAAAGGCTTAAAAAACGCCACATCTAAGGGCTGAAGTCTATGTGTTGTATGGCCGGGCAACTGAAGAAGTATAACGCCATGGGTTCTCGCAAGTTCCAGGGCTTCCAAATTTCGGGAGTGGGTGGTATGCCCATCCAATAAAAGCTAAACTTTTTTTTTGTACTGGGTCTAACAAACTCAATAAAAAATTTTAGCCATTTAACAGATATCTCAGAATTGATATATCCAGTATCAGAAATTTCAATAATACTACCAGGTGGAGCCCCAACTTTTAATTCATCGCAATGCCTTTTTCGTTTAAAAATTATCATAGGTGGTACATAGACTCCAGCAGCGCTAACACAACAGACTGCTGTTGTGTTAGTACCCCGTTCTCCACTAGCCAGAATTCCTATTTGGTTTTTCCCTTTTTGGGCCAATATTTTTCTATTTTTCTTTTGTACAGTAGAGTAACCAGATTCATCTACATTTTTGTAGCTTCCAATTTGTGTTCATCGCAAATAGGATGTCAAAAAACTCGTAAACACGTTCTTTTTAAACTCGAGCCATTGATGTGGACTGGTTGCCGTATAAGTTGAGGGTGTCGCTTTAAAAACGCATAGTACCAATCTTTGCCGGCCATCTGTTTTTGTTGATTAAACTGGTTTTTAATACCATTTTTTGTAGCTATTTGAAACGCTAACTTTCGTACATCGGTTATGTTTATTCCAAAAAGACACTCTTCTAATTTTAATATGTGAGTAACCAACTGATCTTCAATTTGCTTTGGCAAGACAGTAAGGCGTCCAGCGGATTTAATGGAATTATTTGCTTTGACGTTTTTAGAGTCCAAGTGTCTCTTAAGAGTTGGTTTTGGAATATTAAAATTTCTGGACGCTTCGTTAAAGCCGCATTGGCCACTTCTATAAGCAGCAAGGGCCTTTTCCATGTCTTCTGATGTCCATAATCCATATTTTCTTTTTAAACTCATTCTAAAAAAAACACCAGTTACAGCTGTAAAATTATCACTACCATAGTAAAATAAAAATTCAACACAGTCGGGTAAATCGTACCTATTTTAGGGGTACGATATACCCAACAGTCACAGTGGTAAAATATTTTAACCTAAAAATGTTTGATCTAACTTTAGAATGAATGTAAACATGCAAAATATACATAAACAGCTATATTTTTTGATAGTTACAAAAAATGTAATAATTACCTCAGTGCAGAAATGCCTTAGATTATCAAACTATTACCTAGGTTTACTAGACTGTTCTCAATAAGCAGAGACTACTAACAATCGGAAGTGATGAGTTTAGGACATAGCTTGACCGTTTCTAAATGTTAAATGTCACAAATTTCCCGCCAGTTTTAAAATATCGAGGTGGTACGATTTAGCCGACGGTACGATATACCCAACTTTACCCTACTATGACTATGTACTAAACTAAAAAACACTTCACTATTCCTAAGAAATGGAAAACAATCATAACGAGGAAAGTTCCGGGTAAAGAAAATTTACCGATTTTTTTTAGTAAATTTCATCTTAACTTTTCGCCAAAATTTTCAATTCATCACTTTCTTAAATCTAGCTTTCCCGCATATGTTACTGTATTTTGTTTTAATATTATTTGTATTCCTGTTATCCCGTTTCTATTATAGCAAATATAATTTAATATAAAAAAAATCATTGCATCTGATTGCCAGGTTTCCATTCAGATGTGGTTTGTATGAAGTAAAAAAGACTCTAAAATATTCCCAACGGAAAAGTCGTCTATGTTGGGAATTGTATCTCTCTGAAAAACAATGATTCCTAACATAGTAGTAATAGGTTTATCGAAAGGTTCATAGTGTGGGTTGAATAATTATAATTTTGTAAATATTGATAATTTTTTTAACTACTGTTTATGTGATACTTTTTATTTGTAGTTATTGGAGATCACTACGACTTACTACACAAAATCGGTAAATTTTCTTTACGAACTTCCCTCATTATAATTTCTTTTATTAGAAATGTGAAACGCGATCCAAAATTTGAAGCCTTTTTTCCATATTCGCCAAATCAAACATTTTTATTCGGTTTTGTTTCACCATGTTGGGTTCTGAGCCTTTAAAAAATACAGTCTTTACAGTGATTTTTTTAAAACCGTCATTTTGTTCCGTCATTTTGAATTCGTACTAGTTAATTCCTATATCACGTTTAATTTCTGTGCAAAATTTGAAGTTTCCTATTCGAAAATTCTTTTAAGTGGGTTTTTAAAAATTTTATTTGACCAGCATTTTGTTTTGTCATTTTCTATTCCTGCCAGAATTTTATTAGTTTATCTCTATATCACACTTAATGATGATGAAATTAATCTAATAAGAAGTATTTTCGCACTGATTTTTTAATATTATATTGGCCGCCATCTGGGATTCGTACATTAAAATGTTAAATTGGATAATGAGTTTTTTCGTAATATTTTTTTTAATATTTATCAGGTAATCCTCATATGAGAGTCTTATTTCTGGACCAAAATTCGAAGTCAATCGGTCAAGCAGTTTTTTAGCTATCTTGCAAACTGACAGATGGCCCGATAAAATTAAGAAAACATCTTTTTTGGCAACGCGAAGATATGTAAAATCCTGGAAAGTAATTTTTCTATAATTACAAACATTTTATTTGGCCGCCATTTTGTTCCGTCATCTTCAATTTCTACGACATTTTTACCAGCTCATCCCTACACAAATTCTTGTACAAAATTTGAAATTAATCTAACAAATAGTTTTTAAAGCAGATTTTTAAAAAATTGTTTCAAGCCATTTTGGATTCGTACCAAAATTTGACCAGTTGATACTTACGTAATACTTGATTTTTGTGCAAAATTTCAGGTAAATTGGATAAGCAAGATTTCCCTTTTACGAGGGAAGTAAAAAGCGAATTTTTTTAATCCAATACATATTAAATTACTAGTTAAGCTAAGGAAATGACCATGTCGCCAAAGTTTTTGATTTTGGACACTGATAATTCTGCGGAAACTTGGAAATTATAAATTTTTAAATTCCTTTTTTGTAATAAACAAACCCCTGCAATAAAAGATGAAAAAAAAAATAAAAATTTAGAGTTCTGGGTACACGATGTGATGAAACCAAGGGAGTTTGTATAACGCGAATAATAATAAATTATCAGAGTACTTTCGACTTAATAGTTAATCTGAGCATTGTTTGTCGTCAATAAGTTGTTAACCAAGAAAAAAGAACATGGAACAATTAACAAACACTAATGAAAAACAAGAATTACTTTTTAAATTTGAAAAAAAAAACGCACTAACGCATCTGTCTTCTATGAATAGATGATGGAATCTTTATGAAGGTTGAATCTTAATATTTTATGAGCCAAGATTACTTCACATTATAGACGCGTTTGGTCCTAACATTGTCGAAACTGTGTTTTAGCGAGTGTTGCTATAGAAAAAAATAATAAAAAAATGGAAATCAAATAGATGATTTAAAAATATTGTGTCAAAATACAATATCGCATATATTTCGTCTATAGCAATTTTATTTCCTCAAAAAAAAATTCTGGTCATATTAAAATAACGTATAGAAAATAGTATAGATATTGTATTGGCATTTACTTTGTCATTCTTAGCTGTGAGTGGTTAAATGGGCTGTTTAATGCTACGTAATTCTCTTTTATGTCATAATTAATAAGAATTGTATTTTTTAATATAATTATGGTGCTTGAGTACATATTGTGCAGAACGTGTTTTCTGCACAATATAAACTTAATATACTCAACCTTACATCCATCATATAAACTTAATATACTCAACCTTACATCCCATAGGTAAGCGTAAAAAAACCACGTTAGAGCCAACCCTTCGAAACGCTTTGTATTTCACTGAAAAATTGTAACCAGGTGATATGACTTGTCCTCTCATTTTATCTTGTTAGTTATGAATGAGTGGAGGCCTCTATTTTTTTATTAAGTCTAGAGGTTCATTAATTATAAATTAATTTATTAATAAACATAGTAGATGCAGCGGAGAGTTTTGTAGCTTCGCTTGTAATTTGCCCTTCGAAACAGGGATTAGGCATTCCTAATACGGTTTAGTGTGATGTTGTAGAGTGTTCATCCTGATACACTTCGTGAAGCATCCACCTTCGAAATCTGATTTAGTTTGCAACTCTTGAAAATCAGATTTAAAATGCATATTTATAAGTAATATTGTCGTGGCTAACTTATTAACTTTGCAATATACATTTTTAGAATAATTATGGCTGTACCAGTGAAGGCGTTTTCCTATGTACTGGATATTCAGCTAATCCTTGCCATGACACTTTTTTTTCTGAGCATAACATACTATCTTAAGTTTCTGTGGAGGAAGAGAGATATGTTTATAAAATCATGGAATTTTCCTGGGCCGTTTAACTTACCTGTTATCGGAGCTTCATATTTATTTATGTGTAGGCCAGAATGTAAGTACTAAAACATTATAATTTGTTAGACAAATTACTTACCTTTAATTATATTTACGGCTTTTATGTGCATAACTAGATATTTTCTTATGTTTGAGTTTATTTCTGTATAGGTAAGACGCATTTCAAATTTATATTTGAAATGAATATAATATTTTTGATGACAAACACGACTTAACAAAATATAGAACCTAAACTTAAAGAAAATACGTCAAAAATTTTTTGTTGTGTAGCTTGTTTCTGCTGGGGAGTCGTTTCTTTATCCCTTTGTTCACCTGATGCATGCAATGGCGAGATATTCTAGAGATGGTCCGGAATTTCTGCGCTAAATTTTCTGAATGTTCCCCTCAGACAATTTCTCTGGCTACGGTAGTGTCAGTCTGATTATGTGGTGTCGGATAATGTCGTTGGTAGGACCTATTAAAATTGAATATGAACTCTATTTAGAAATGAGAAAATTGCTTATTTAAGCACCCATAGCATCGTAATATTGTGTCCAATTGACTTCAAAATAAAATAAAAGGTTTAGAGGAAACCAAAATCGTAAATGCACCTATGTTTCGAAAATTTTTAATGACTATGATATATTACCAAAAATTTCGATAATTAATTTTGTTTATTCCAAGCCAAACATGTTATGTAAACGTGACACTTAAATAACTTTGCAAAATTAGATAGAGCCAGGAAAAGTTATAAAATTACGATTTTTAACAGACCTCAGAAAAAAAGGTTCTCAATTCGACCTGTTCGTATGTTTGTTCGCGCATATTGTCTAAACCGCTCTGCCGATTTTGATAAGTTAAACGCCAAATTGTAGACGACATTTCTCTGGTGGTCTCATATATTTTGATTTGAAATTCGTTCACTCGTTCTTTTGTAATAATAACATTAAAATACACAGGTATAAGAGCGATAAAGGCGGCGAGTTTTATAATTAAATTAAAAAATTTTTAAATACCCTTTTCAAACTAAAGCATTAAGGCGTTTAATAGACATACAATCCCATTTGCTAAAAGGCATCTCTTTTGCTATTCTGTTATCTAATTTTATGTATACAGGGTGAACATGAACATGTGCAACCTCAAAATCTCGCATTTTACTTTACATTTTCGAAAAAGAACATTCGGTATGAATAAAATGTTATTAAACTACTACCCTTATTAAAATTTTTAACCGACTTCAAAAAAGGAGGAGGTTATCAGTTTGACCCTATGTAATTTTTTATGTTTATAAATCAACTAGTCCGCGATGGTGTGACGAATTTGGATAAAATTTTCAGAGGACATTCAGGATATTACCGGAGTGGCTTCATAGCAAGCATATTAAGAAGATGTTAAAAATGACGGAATGGCAGCTATTTTATTGATTTTTTTTGTTTGTAAATGTTTGTACATGGTGTGACCAATTTATTTATATTCAGGATATTGTTAGACTGCTCTCGTAGGAAGAACATTAAAAAAATGTTAAAAATGGCGTAATGGCGTCATTTTATTATTTGCGCCAGGGTATATTGCAAGAAGTTTTTTAATATTCATCTCACGCGTCTCGATTCTGCGCCTTCACCGTTATATTAGGAAAAAAATATTGCAGCAGACCGTTTTTTAAACCTGATTTTCACAATAAAACTCGTATAGATTAAAGTAAAAAGGATGAAATAAAAAAGATTATAAAAAATTGAAACCAACTTCAAAAAAATGCACTAAAAGTGAAAAATAATATTTTATTCCACCTTGAAAGTTTTACTTCGTGAAGTCGGCTCTAAGTTCATTTTCAATTATTTAATCACAAAAATATAATCATGTATTTACTTAATTCCGTGCTTTGATGTCAATACTACGCGTAAAATGTCTTACTGTCTTTATTATTTTGGCGCCGACTTTATGGAGTAAAAGTTTCAAGGTGGAATACAATATTATTTTACACTTTTTAGTGAATTTTTTAATGTCGGTTTAATTTTTTTATAAAAAAATTTATTTTACGACTCATATCACAGGGAATTGTCCTGAATGATTTACATTATCTGTTTTTGCTAATAATCACCAATTACTAATGTACTAATGTCTCGTATGTTACAATAAAAAAATGTTAAATATACTGGGTTTGGAATACTAAAATTACCGTTTAAGCTTTACTATAAAACTTAGTCTAAACAATATTAATTTCGATTTAATGGTCAAAGAATGACACCAAGTTATAAATCACAATGGTACATGCAACTTTTGTATTCCGTGAATATTTCTAAATTATCTTATGTCTAAGAAATCTCAACGGATCATACAAATTGAAAATTGCTCACATTCACTAAAAAATAATTTCCAAAGATACTATTCAAGTAAATTAGATTTTTCATTTCCATTAATTCGTGAAAAGCTAAAAATGATTTTATTTCACTTTAGGCATAACAAATAAGAGTAATACGGCTTTGCGACTGAGGTGACCTAAACTTTTGGGTGTCAAAAAACCGAAAAATGCAGGAAATATTTTCGGTTTTTGGCTTATAACATCTAAAGGGTGCATCATACAGAGAATTTCAATCTTACCAAATTAAAAAGTATTAAATCCTGCGTCGCATGTATTTCTTAGACATTTTAGCGATTTGGTCAAAATCAGCAGTCAAAGATAAGCAATTTTCTTTGAGCTAGGTTTCTCAAAGAGTACTCGGGTAAATTATGGCAGTACCGCGGCAAGTCCAAGAAACATCTTTCCATTTTGGCTGAAAAGTTAGTTACAACCACAAATTTCTTTAAGGTGGGTACTCATTGCTCAGGGAGTACTTGGTTAAATGATGGTTAGGACCTCGGCGAGTTACTTGGGCTCGCCGTATTCAGCTAACCCTAAAATAATTACCCCTACAAGAAAGGGCCTTGACTCTGGATAATAAGAGAAACCCTTTAATAAGGATAATCCAATCCAGATTCAACAGCTTATTAAACAACGCGAATGAATTTTCTAATAAAGGAAACTTATTTGAGATAATTGAAACTACTTGTGAAGCTGATCCCAAGACTTAACGTGATGATACCTATAAATGATGTGTGGCTGCATATGCTGGGCGCGTCAATTGCAAACTATCATCCTGGCGTTGCGGTCCGAAGTGGCAGTCCAAAACCCTCAGTTTGACATGTCCATGTAAACGGACTATTGCATTGAGAACTGTTATTAATTTCAGTAGATTAAAAAACAAGAATATATTTGGACTAAAGAATTATTTTACTACCAAGAAACGCTACTTAACTTTTAAAAAATTAAAAAATCTATAGCCAAGTTTAGATGAAAATTTTAAATTAAACAAATATTTTCTCTTATTAAATGTGTTTACATGGTTCTTGTTTTAATTTAGATATTTTGAAAAGAACTATATACCTACAAGAAAAATACCCAGAAGGATTTAAATTGTGGTTTGGAAATAGGCTTATATATTCTTTAAGCGAACCAGCCCAAATAGAAAAAATACTTGGTAGTGTTCGATACATTCATAAGGAAGTACTTTATAGACATATTGCTGAAGCCATAGGCGAAGGACTGATACAAGCTAGAGGTAAAACTTTCTATTTATTTGCTTAATCTGTGCCCAGAAAATATTAACTTTGGTTATTTATCCTATTATATACCTGTGAAATTTAGATATAATAAATATATGTACAAAATACATTTCTTAGAAAGAATTTCCTTCATTTAAACAATATAGATTTTTTTCGGACATTCATCAATACTTGAGATTTACGTATATATAGAAATTTTAGAATACAAAATCCCATAATACTAGAGAAAAAGGTCAATTTAATAAAAATCACAAAAAGTAGAAAAGAATAGAAGATAATGATTTAGTTCCAAAAGTATGATACACATACATGCAGTTTCGTAATTAAACTATAAATACTTTCTTATTTACTATATTAATATATTTTAAATTAAGTTACCACAAACGAATTTACATAAAATTAACTAAAAAATGTCACTAAGATAACAAATGTCACTAAGTATAATAAGTTTTTTCTTAAAGTAGTCTTTCACATTTTGGTTGATATATACTGTAGATACTGCATTTCTATGGGCAGGTGGTTATATATTTTCTTGAGAAGTAAATGACATTTAAGAGCTTCGAGGACTTTATGCTATGGTACCTTTTTTTTGTTGTCAAAATAGCGGATTATAACTTTGCTGTTTTTATTTTTTTAAATTATCTGACATTTCGATGCATGCCCCCAAAGCAGTATACCATACCTTCCCAGACTTTCAAAATATTGTAGTTTAGATGCTTTGCTTTTAGTACTCTTAATAAAAAGCAGTTTTTTGAAATCTTCTTTGTAATTTGTTCAATGTGGTCATTCCAGGAGAGTGTATTATCAATTCTAATGCCTAAAAACTTAAGAGTTTGTGAGTAAGAAATATTAAATAGAGCAATTTGATTATACATATTTAGATTTTGTCGAATATTGAAAGAAATACACTTTGTTTTATCAAAATTTAATTTAATGTGATTCATTTTGCATCACTCCAAAATTTTTTGAAGTGTATGACTCAAAACACCATCTAAAAGTACGTTTGACATAGAAGTAATCAGAGTAAATGCACTGTCAAATTAAAAATAATAAGAATCATAAAATGGACCCCTGTTATTTTTTTACCTTTCTTCATCCAGAGAAAAAATCTTTGTGTGGTTGAGATTTGACAATCAAGATCCTTTGTTGTCGACTTTGTAAATAAGATCTAAACCATTGTCCTTTGA